>OY720441.1:236883587-236966812 GCA_963082915.1 Dolichopus griseipennis | reverse complement strand
CAGGAAAATCTGAGTCACGCTCTTGGCACAGGGTTATGCAAGGTATTCAGAGATGCTCTGACAAAGGCCAAAGCGACAGGGAAATGATCAGCGTCCTCCAGGCAAACCTGAATCGGAGCCGAGTGGCAGATGACCTCCTGCATCAGCTTGTCCGGGAGAAGGGTTCTGACATACTGCTCATTAGTGAGCAGTATACGGACCGGACCACTTCTTGGTTCTCAGACGAGTTGGGTACAGCGGCCATCTGGATACCTGATCCAGCGAAAATTTCGGTACAAGAGCATGGGCGCGGGCGAGGGTTTGTCTGGGTGAAACACACAGATATCACTTTCATAAGTGTTTATCTGACACCCAACGAACCCATAGCGGAATTCCGAGCGAAGTTGGCGGACCTTGAGGATTTGGTTTTGGACACGACGGGTCGCGTGGTGATTGGTGGCGATTTCAATGCTAAGGCATTGGAGTGGGGAATGACTTACTCTGATTCGAGGGGAAGTCAGGTGCTAGGGTTTGCATCCAGAACGGGTTTAATCGTTCTGAATGTTGGCTCAGCATCTACTTTTCGTCGACCGGGGTATTCGGAAACCATTCCCGACATATCCTTTGCCTGCGAGCGTTTGGCGGCATTGATTGAAGGCTGGCATGTGATAGAGGACTACACGGGCAGTGACCATCAATACATTGTGTTCGTGGTCTGTGAGAGGAGACAGTCCCAAGGAGCAATTTCTAGCAGACCACGGTGCTGGAACATGAGGAGAGTTGACGAGGCGGTATTTGCAGCGGTCATCCGGGAGGGTGTCCAAATGCAGGTCGGGGGGCAGCCTGCAAACCCTCGCCAGGCAGGGCCGATGGTTGACGCCACTCTGCGTTTAATCACCCTAGCCTGCGACCGCTCAATGCCGCGGAAGCAAATTCCCCGTGGAAAACAGCCAATGTACTGGTGGACAGCCGAAATAGCTGACCTACGGAGAGATTGCCTCCGACTGAGGAGAAAAGCTCAGAGAGCTAGAACGGAATAGGAGGTTAGGCTATGGTCCTCGGATCACAAGGAGAAGAAGCGGCAATTGCGACGTGCCATCAATCACAGTAAGGCAAGATGCTGGGAAGTACTGAGAGATGACATTAACTCGGATCCATGGGGTTTGGGTTACAAAATTGTAACCCAGAAAATTGGGGTCCTTAAAACCCTTGCCCCCATGGATATGCGGACCACAACGCACCTAGTTAATGCACTTTTTCCAGTGCATCCCCAGCGAGCAGCGCGAGTGTACAACCAGGGTGGAGCTTCTCCTTTCACGATGGAGGAGCTGGAACAAGCCATCCAATCCCTCAAGGTCAGGAAGGCCCCAGGTCCAGACGGCATGCAAGGGGAGGTACTAAAGTTGGTGTTTCGGTATAATCCTAACCTTTTGCTGAGTATGTACAACGCCTGTCTCTCTCGGGTATTTTCCCCAAGTGCTGGAAGACAGCTAGGCTTGTACTTATCAGCAAGGGGAAAGGACTTCCGGAGCATCCTTCTTCATACCGCCCGCTCTGTATGCTAGACACGGCAGGAAAGGTTCTTGAGAAGTTACTCAAGCCAAGACTGTTGTCTGCCATCGAGGCAGCTGGGGGTTTGTCTCCGCATCAGTACGGTTTTAGAACTGGTCGTTCCACAGCAGATGCCATTGCGGAAGTCACATCTGCGATGAGCAGAGCCGAGGACCACAACCATTTTTCACGTCGTATAGTCCTCCTCGTGACTTTAGACGTGAAAAATGCGTTTAACTCGGCCAGATGGAACGACATGCTCCAAGCTCTAGAGCAGGAATTCCGCGTTCCGGAATATCTGCTCGGAATGATCAGCGACTACTTTGATGATCGTACTGTACTCTTCGACACGGCTGAAGGGCAAGGGAGTATCGCCGTAACTGCAAGGGAGTATCGCCGTATCGCCGCGGACTCGCTCGCTTCGGTGTTGGCAGGAGGACTGGGAACTGGAGGAGCGAGGGTTCTGGACTAGGCGGCTTATTGGAGAGGTTGCTCCATGGGTGGAGCGGCGGCATGGGGAGGTAGATTACTACTTCACTCAGCTGCTGAGCGGCCATGGATACTTTAGGGCCTATCTGCACAAGATGGGGAAAGTAGGTTCAGCGATTATTATTATTATTATTATTATTATTATTATTATTATTATTATTATTATTATTATTATTATTATTATTATTATTGTTATTATTATTATTAATAGTATTAGTATTATCATTATTAATATTAATATTAATATTATTACTATTATGATTGTCATTATTATTATTAATATTATTATGATTATTCCCATTGTTATTATTATTATTAGCATTCTTAATAATATTAAAAGAAGCTGGCTTTAAAGTTTCTCCTCTAGTAAAGTTTTTGTACTTAGAACTATTAGTTTTTGTGTTTTGACTAGGATGTGTTTTTTTTGTATGATTGTTGAAAGGAACGGCAAACGGATTTAAAAGAAGTGTTTTCTGTTTAGTAGAAAGTTTATTATTGTGTTTTAAAATTGTGTTGGAAGTGTTTTTATTGTTTATGAATTTTTTTATTATAGTGCCTTTTATCCATTTTTTGTAATTCATTATTACACAAATTTTGGATTCGGGTACCATAACTTTAAAAGACCTATATTTAGGTTTAAATCTAAGATTTTTAGGAGTAATATTAGTTATGTGTATTTCATTATTATTTAGCTTAAATGTATTTTTTTGAAACTTACTTTAGGGAAATACAAAAATTAAAATATAAATAATTTATTTTAATTGACGCATCAAGTGACCAACTTCCATTGTATAAAGCCGTACTTTGATTTCGGTTTAGTGAAATATAGTTTTTTAATGTTAAAGTTATTCTAACATTACGATTATGATCAATTTCCTTAGCTTTAAGTTAATAGCGAATTTCATCAAATAGAAATGGTATAGCATTGTTAATTAGTTTAGTGTGAGTAACAGCTGTTTCATCATGTTTAATACGTAACCTTCACTACAGAAAAGACTTGTTGATGTTAATATATTTAAGTTCTGATTTTGTACCTGGATTCGTATAATATCACTTTATCCAAATAAGATTAAGAATGGTAAATATGAATGCCACTAAGCACTAGTTATAGTTTCGTCAAAAATTGGATCATTAAAGGATTTCATTTTAATTTACTTTAGGAGACATCCAAGAGATTTTAAATATTCTTTATTTTCAAATGATAATCGTTTTTTGTATTTAAAATCCTGAGTTCCACCTCCTTTGACTACCTTTAATGAATTAGGGTGATATTTACGATTACGGTGATGTCTGTGAATATATATTGGACTGATAATTTTGATTAAAAACGATCATTGTGATACGATCATTTATAAAACGTATCTGATTAATAGTTATCGGTAAATATATTATATTCTTAGGAACATCAATTATTTTATAGCCAGGACTGGTGTTAATAGAGAATTCATATAAAGTGTGAGCCTCCTTTTTATTAATATGAGCTCCAGAAATAATATTGCATTCTACTCTTATTATATTTATTTTGTTGATACTGAAACCTAATAATCCGCCATTATTGTGTCATGCATCAATAATTGTATCTTCTCTTGCAAAATTAATATCCTTATCAGCTAAAATTTCGCACTTTAATGTATTATTATTTGCTCTTATAATAGATTTTTCCTTATCTATGTTAGTTACATTCAAAGTTTTTTTAAGAAATAGCTCAATATCACCAACTTCATATGAACCTGTTGGAATTATAATAGGTTTATCATCAATAATAAATCTATTATTCTTCTCATCTATATTGGGTATTGAGTTATACATTTGAGTTATCTACTAAGCCGCAGGTGTATACCCTTCCTTTTAAATTTATGGAAGGAAAATAATTAGCTTTCAATATGGAAAAGTTTCTAAACTAACTAAATTAACTAAATTTTATTTATTTTTTATCAGTTAGTTTTTTTATTTCATTTATGTTCAAGCATAGAGAAATAACCTTCAACTTCAACCACTTTAGCTTCCTTTATAAGATTTTTCAAAAGTTTTTTTCTATCAGTTTTCTTTTTCCGTAAAATTTTCATTTTTTTCTTTTTTAATCCCATACCGAACTTAACTTTAGCTTTCTTGAGTTTTTATCTACATCTTTGCCAAGCTTTCTCTGCTAATATTTCATCAGCTATATGACGTTGATTTTGATTAGTATTTTGAGCATATGCTGTATCATGCTCTCGGCAAGCCTAATCTAAGCCATTGATTCCTTTATCACCTCGTTCTAAACGTTTTTTTTATATTTGTCCCAGGACCTCAATAACTATACCCAGGTAAATGTGCTTCTAAATAAGCTACCATATTTATTAGTGAATTAACTACACTTTTTACATTAACAGTTTTTTTGTTATTTATCGAATATTTATTTTGAAGAGACTTATTAGACAGTTTAGTTTTAGAAAGTCGAGATCGAAACTCAAAAATCAAAATTAATAAGTGAAGAAAAAATCAAGTGTTTTTAAAAAAGCACATTTTCAAAATTATATTGTATTACATACTGAGTTTAATCGTGGAAATATCACACTTGTGACTAAGTTCCTGCTAACTTATAAAATTGCTGCTAAAAGCAAATTTTTAATTTTATAGTTCTAATGGCCCCTCAATGGGGAAGGTTGCCAAATTTTCTCAAGGATCTAACTTCATCTAACCCCCCCACTCCATTTTTTTAGGTTCTAGGAATTAAGTTGTGAATTCCACAAAAATTTTGAATTTTACTTAGAATTATACTATCTAAGCAAAAATGGGTAAAACTGAGAGGCATCTTCTTCAATCTAAGGAACCGCTTTCAAATTTAAGAAAAACCTTTAACATATGTTAAAATATAATGTTGGAGCTTTAAATTTTGTATATTAATAAAAAAACAACTGAGAAAAAAAACCAAGGGTTTTAAAAAAGTACATTTTCAAAATTATATAGGGTTTCTTACTGAGTATTTTATCATTTATTTTTATAAAAATATATGTAATATATAAAGAAGAAAATTTGTTTGTTTGTTTGTTTGTTTGTCCAGGATTCACGTGAAAACCACTGGTTCGATTGACACCAAATTTTAGAGGAATAATTTTGGGAGTCCGGGGGTGACATAGGCTATGTCGCATTTTTATAAGTCAGCAGGTTGCGGCTCCAGAGCCGTTTTAAGCTTTTTCGTTTTTTTGATGTCGAGTCGAAACGGTTTGACCGATTCACTTGAAGTTTTGCACGAATGTTCTTCTTATTACACGGATTTAATGGTATAAAACTGGTTGGAATAAATTAACCCCTTTCGGCCCGGCGGGCTTCCAAAAAATTTTGTGTTTCCGATTTGTGTCCAATTTTACAGGGTGGTTTTGCAGTCAAAAAGAGAGATTGGCACAAATTTTTGTTGGGTTCGGTTAACCCGTTTGGGCATGAGGGCGCAATGAAGCCTTTTCAATGTTTTTGATGTCGAGCCGAAACAGTTTGACCGATTGACTTGAAATTTTGCACAAATGTTCCTCTTAGCAACCGCAATTAGTTGCATAAATTTGGTTGGAATAATTTAACCCATTTCGGCCTGGCGGGCTTCCAAAAAATTTTATGTTTCCGATTTGTGTCCAATTTTACAAGGTGGTTTCGCAGTCGAAAATAAAGTGTGGGACAAGTTTTTGTTGAATTCGGTTAACCCGTTTGGGCACGAGGGCGCAAAAAAGCTTTTTCAATGTTTTTGATTTCGAGTCAAAACCGTTAGATAAATTGACTTGTAATTTTGCACAAATGTTCCTCTTAGCAACCGCAATTAGTTGTATAAATTTGGTTGGAATAATTTAACCCATTTCGGCCTGGCGGACTTTCAAAAAATTTTGTGTTTTCGATTTGTGTCCAATTTTACAGGTTGATTTTGCAGTCTAAAGAGAGGCTGCAAAAAGTTTTAGTTAATTCGATTAACCCGTTTTCCACGACGACGCCATGAAGTTTTCTATAAATTTTATTTTCTTATACGATTAAAAGTATTTTATTGAAAATTTTGTACCAACATTTTAATTAAAACCCACATGGTTAATTTGGTTTTGACCTGTTTGTGCGTTTTGAACAAAGATTCAATGAAATTTTCAGTTTTCTTCAAATGAAATCTAAAAATCAAAAAATTCAATATCTTATGTATAATGCTTAAAAACATAGTATTTTAAAACAGTTTTTCCAAAAAATAAGCCTACATTTCTCTCATCAAATCATAAAAAAACGAGGAAGAGCGTATTACAACTTTCAGGTGAGTACTAAACAAAATACACGTTGAAAAGCAAATTTTTAAATCTTTTCTAAACCATCGACTATATTTTATTCAAACGTTGGCAATTCAAGAAAATCCTCTTTTGACCAATAGTCATTTTAATTCAGTTAACATTATTCGCCGGGAACCTAACATCCTCAACTCTATCGTCAAGGAGCACCAAATTCTCAAGAAGCACCATGTATAGAAAAATTAGAGATAATCGTTCAAACTGTTTTTTAAAGTTTTTGTTTCGCAATCGGTTAAAAGAACTCGACAAAACATTTTTTTAAGCATTCCCCTAATTCAAAGAAGTTGTACCTACTTTCAGAAATTAGACGTAATTTACTTACAAATTTTTTTTTGAACAATCGTCGGGTCGACAGGGGTTAACAATTTCCAAGTCTGTTAGTAAATTGAACTTCATTTTCAAAGAAGAACACATATACAAAATTTGAAGTTAATCGGTTAAAAAATTTCTAATATATATAACAAAGCAACGAAAAAACCTATAAAAAGCTATTGGGCCACGATGGGTTAACGGAACTCTACAAATATTTTTTGTGGCTTCATTTATAAGCAAAGTAGTATTTCAAAAAATTGGCTGAAGCTTGCGTTTTTACAATTTGCAAGCTTCCGGGCAACGCCGGGTAAATCTGCTAGTCTAATATATAAAGAAGAAAATTTGTTTGTTTGTTTGTTTATTTGTTTGTCCAGGATTCACGAGAAAACCACTGGTCCGATTGTCACAAAATTTTAAAGGAATAATTCTGGGAGCGAGGGGGGTGACATAGGCTATGTCGCATTTTTATAAGTCAACAGGTTGCGGCTCCAGAGCCGTTTTAAGCTTTTTCGTTTTTTTGATGTCGAGTCGAAACGGTTTGACCGATTCACTTGAAATTTTGCACGAATGTTCTTCTTATTACACGGAATTAATGGTATAAAACTGGTTGGAATAAATTAACCCCTTTCGGCCCGGCGGGCTTCCAAAAAATTTTGTGTTTCCGATTTGTGTCTAATTTTACAGGGTGGTTTTGCAGTCAAAAAGAGAGGCTGGCACAAATTTTTGTTGGGTTCGGTTAACCCGTTTGGGCACGAGGGCCCAATGAAGCTTTTTCAATGTTTCTGATGTCGAGCCGAAACAGTTTGACCGATTGACTTGAAATTTTGCACAAATGTTCCTCTTAGCAACCGCAATTAGTTGCATAAATTTGGTTGGAATAATTTAACCCACTTCGGCCTGGCGGGCTTCCAAAAAATTTTGTGTTTCCGATTTGTGTCCAATTTTACAAGGTGGTTTCGCAGTCGACAATAGAGTCTGGCACAAATTTTTGTTGAGTTCGGTTAAGCCGTTTGGGCACGAGAGTGCAAAGAAGCTTTTTCAATGTTTTTGATGTCGAGTCAAAACTGTTTGACCGATTGACTTGAAATTTTGCACAAATGTTCCACTTAGCAACCGCATTTAATTGTATAAATTTGGTTGGAATAAATTAACCCATTTCGGCCTGGCGGACTTTCAAAAAATTTTGTGTTTTCGATTTGTGTCCAATTTTACAGGTTGATTTTGTAGTCTAAAAGAGAGGCTGCAAAAAGTTTTAGTTAAGTTCGATTAACCCATTTTCCACGACGATGATATGAAGTTTTCTATATATTTTATTTTCTTATACGATTAAAAGTATTTTATTGAAAATTTTGTACCAGCATTTTTATTAAAACCCACAGGGTTAATTTGGTTTTGACCTGTTTGTGCGTTTTGAACAAAGATTCAATGAAATTTTCAGTTTTCTTAAAATGAAATCTAAAAATCAAAAAATTCAATTTGTTATATATAATGCTTAAATACATAGTATTTTAAAACAGTTTTTCCAAAAAATAAGCCTACATTTCTCTCATAAAATCATAAAAAAACGAGGAAGAGCGTATTACAACTTTCAGGACTAAACAAAATATAAGTTGAAAAGCGAATTTTTAAACCTTTTCTAAACCATCGACTATATTTTATTCAAGCGTTGGCAATTCAAGAAAATCCCCTTTTGACCTATAGTCATTTTAATTCAGTTAACATTGTTCACCGGAAACCTACCATCCTCAACTATATCGTCAAGGAGCACCAAATTGTCAAGAAGCAGCATGTATAGAAAAATTAGAGATAATCGTTCAAATTGTTTTGCAAACTGTTTTTTAAAGTTTTTGTTTCGCAATTGATTAAAAGAACTCGACAAACCTTTTTTTTAAGTATTCCCCTAATTCAAAGAAGTTGTACCTACTTTCAAAAATTGGACGTAATTTACTTACAAATTTTTTTTTGAACAATCGTCGGCAGGGGTTAACAACTTTCGTGTCTGTTAGTAAATTGAACTTCATTTTCAAAGAAGAACACATATACGAAATTTGAAGTTAATCTATTAAATCATTTCTAATATATAGCAAAGCAACGAAAAAACCTATAAAAAGCTGTTGGGCCACGATGGGTTAACGGAATTCCACAAATATTTTTTTGTGGCATTTATAGGCAAAGTAGTATCTCAAAAAATTGGCTGAAACTAGCTTTTTTACAATTTTCAAGCTTCCGGGCAACGCCGGGTAAATCTGCTAGTTTATGATAATTATATAAAAGTTTATCTTCCAAATATTTTATTGCTTCTAATGGGGTTCTTAAATTTTTGAAACTATCGTAATATTGAGTAATTTCAACATTTCTAAAATAAGCTACCCAATGCGTTCCATCTCCAATAGAATTGTCTAAATTTATTATACCCCATTAATATTTCCAAAATATACGTATTGGCAAATTATCTCTCATAAAAACTCCACGAAAATATTTTAAGTATTTTTTACCAAAGTTTTGTAAATCAACATTTGTTAGAGCTCTATTGGGTAGCTTAATCAATAATTTTTTGGGGTCAAATAAAGACCTGACCTTTTTTATAGGGTTTTAAATGCAATCCATTGCCATCTTTTCATGCTATCGCTTTCATTATTTTATAATGACATTAGATTTCTTTCAACTCTTTGTGAGCGTTTTCAGCATTGTTAACAGCTTTAGGTATTCCTGCAGTACCGCCTGAAAGTGCTCCAATATCAAAGGTAAATTTCCTCCAATTTTTGGTACTGGAATTATTCGAGGAATGGTAATGTTTTTTTTCTTTCCTTTAGAAATATTTTTGGCAGCATGTAAAGCAGTTTTTATAATATTCTTATCTTTCATTGGGTGTTTTGTTACACTTTTAACAACCACTTTAGCTTCCTTTATAAGATTTTTCAAAAGTTTTTTTCTATCAGTTTTCTTTTTCCGTAAAATTTTCATTTTTTTCTTTTTTAATCCCATACCGAACTTAACTTTAGCTTTCTTGAGTTTTTATCTACATCTTTGCCAAGCTTTCTCTGCTAATATTTCATCAGCTATATGACGTTGATTTTGATTAGTATTTTGAGCATATGCTGTATCATGCTCTCGGCAAGCCTAATCTAAGCCATTGATTCCTTTATCACCTCGTTCTAAACGTTTTTTTTATATTTGTCCCAGGACCTCAATAACTATACCCAGGTAAATGTGCTTCTAAATAAGCTACCATATTTATTAGTGAATTAACTACACTTTTTACATTAACAGTTTTTTTGTTATTTATCGAATATTTATTTTGAAGAGACTTATTAGACAGTTTAGTTTTAGAAAGTCGAGATCGAAACTCAAAAATCAAAATTAATAAGTGAAGAAAAAATCAAGTGTTTTTAAAAAAGCACATTTTCAAAATTATATTGTATTACATACTAAGTTTAATTGTGGAAATATCACACTTGTGACTAAGTTCCTGCTAACTTATAAAATTGCTGCTAAAAGCAAATTTTTAATTTTATAGTTCTAATGGCCCCTCAATGGGGAAGGTTGCCAAATTTTCTCAAGGATCTAACTTCATCTAACCCCCCCACTCCATTTTTTTAGGTTCTAGGAATTAAGTTGTGAATTCCACAAAAATTTTGAATTTTACTTAGAATTATACTATCTAAGCAAAAATGGGTAAAACTGAGAGGCATCTTCTTCAATCTAAGGAACCGCTTTCAAATTTAAGAAAAACCTTTAACATATGTTAAAATATAATGTTGGAGCTTTAAATTTTGTATATTAATAAAAAAACAACTGAGAAAAAAAACCAAGGGTTTTAAAAAAGTACATTTTCAAAATTATATAGGGTTTCTTACTGAGTATTTTATCATTTATTTTTATAAAAATATATCTAATATATAAAGAAGAAAATTTGTTTGTTTGTTTGTTTGTTTGTCCAGGATTCACGTGAAAACCACTGGTCCGATTGACACCAAATTTTAGAGGAATAATTTTGGGAGTCCGGGGGGTGACATAGGCTATGTCGCATTTTTATAAGTCAGCAGGTTGCGGCTCCAGAGCCGTTTTAAGCTTTTTCGTTTTTTTGATGTCGAGTCGAAACGGTTTGACCGATTCACTTGAAGTTTTGCACGAATGTTCTTCTTATTACACGGAATTAATGGTATAAAACTGGTTGGAATAAATTAACCCCTTTCGGCCCGGCGGGCTTCCAAAAAATTTTGTGTTTCCGATTTGTGTCCAATTTTACAGGGTGGTTTTTCAGTCAAAAAGAGAGATTGGCACAAATTTTTGTTGGGTTCGGTTAACCCGTTTGGGCATGAGGGCGCAATGAAGCTTTTTCAATGTTTTTGATGTCGAGCCGAAACAGTTTGACCGATTGACTTGAAATTTTGCACAAATGTTCCTCTTAGCAACCGCTAAGTAGAAAGTAGAAGGTTTATTATTGTGTTTTAAAATTGTGTTGGAAGTGTTTTTATTGTTTATGAATTTTTTTATTATAGTGCCTTTTATCCATTTTTTGTAATTCATTATTACACAAATTTTGGATTCGGGTACCATAACTTTAAAAGACCTATATTTAGGTTTAAATCTAAGATTTTTAGGAGTAATATTAGTTATGTGTATTTCATTATTATTTAGCTTAAATGTATTTTTTTGAAACTTACTTTAGGGAAATACAAAAATTAAAATATAAATAATTTATTTTAATTGACGCATCAAGTGACCAACTTCCATTGTATAAAGCCGTACTTTGATTTCGGTTTAGTGAAATATAGTTTTTTAATGTTAAAGTTATTCTAACATTACGATTATGATCAATTTCCTTAGCTTTAAGTTAATAGCGAATTTCATCAAATAGAAATGGTATAGCATTGTTAATTAGTTTAGTGTGAGTAACAGCTGTTTCATCATGTTTAATACGTAACCTTCACTACAGAAAAGACTTGTTGATGTTAATATATTTAAGTTCTGATTTTGTACCTGGATTCGTATAATATCACTTTATCCAAATAAGATTAAGAATGGTAAATATGAATGCCACTAAGCACTAGTTATAGTTTCGTCAAAAATTGGATCATTAAAGGATTTCATTTTAATTTACTTTAGGAGACATCCAAGAGATTTTAAATATTCTTTATTTTCAAATGATAATCGTTTTTTGTATTTAAAATCCTGAGTTCCACCTCCTTTGAATACCTTTAATGAATTAGGGTGATATTTACGATTACGGTGATGTCTGTGAATATATATTGGACTGATAATTTTGATTAAAAACGATCATTGTGATACGATCATTTATAAAACGTATCTGATTAATAGTTATCGGTAAATATATTATATTCTTAGGAACATCAATTATTTTATAGCCAGGACTGGTGTTAATAGAGAATTCATATAAAGTGTGAGCCTCCTTTTTATTAATATGAGCTCCAGAAATAATATTGCATTCTACTCTTATTATATTTATTTTGTTGATACTGAAACCTAATAATCCGCCATTATTGTGTCATGCATCAATAATTGTATCTTCTCTTGCAAAATTAATATCCTTATCAGCTAAAATTTCGCACTTTAATGTATTATTATTTGCTCTTATAATAGATTTTTCCTTATCTATGTTAGTTACATTCAAAGTTTTTTTAAGAAATAGCTCAATATCACCAACTTCATATGAACCTGTTGGAATTATAATAGGTTTATCATCAATAATAAATCTATTATTCTTCTCATCTATATTGGGTATTGAGTTATACATTTGAGTTATCTACTAAGCCGCAGGTGTATACCCTTCCTTTTAAATTTATGGAAGGAAAATAATTAGCTTTCAATATGGAAAAGTTTCTAAACTAACTAAATTAACTAAATTTTATTTATTTTTTATCAGTTAGTTTTTTTATTTCATTTATGTTCAAGCATAGAGAAATAACCTTCAACTTCAACCACTTTAGCTTCCTTTATAAGATTTTTCAAAAGTTTTTTTCTATCAGTTTTCTTTTTCCGTAAAATTTTCATTTTTTTCTTTTTTAATCCCATACCGAACTTAACTTTAGCTTTCTTGAGTTTTTATCTACATCTTTGCCAAGCTTTCTCTGCTAATATTTCATCAGCTATATGACGTTGATTTTGATTAGTATTTTGAGCATATGCTGTATCATGCTCTCGGCAAGCCTAATCTAAGCCATTGATTCCTTTATCACCTCGTTCTAAACGTTTTTTTTATATTTGTCCCAGGACCTCAATAACTATACCCAGGTAAATGTGCTTCTAAATAAGCTACCATATTTATTAGTGAATTAACTACACTTTTTATATTAACAGTTTTTTTGTTATTTATCGAATATTTATTTTGAAGAGACTTATTAGACAGTTTAGTTTTAGAAAGTCGAGATCGAAACTCAAAAATCAAAATTAATAAGTGAAGAAAAAATCAAGTGTTTTTAAAAAAGCACATTTTCAAAATTATATTGTATTTCATACTGAGTTTAATTGTGGAAATATCACACTTGTGACTAAGTTCCTGCTAACTTATAAAATTGCTGCTAAAAGCAAATTTTTAATTTTATAGTTCTAATGGCCCCTCAATGGGGAAGGTTGCCAAATTTTCTCAAGGATCTAACTTCATCTAACCCCCCCACTCCATTTTTTTAGGTTCTAGGAATTAAGTTGTGAATTCCACAAAAATTTTGAATTTTACTTAGAATTATACTATCTAAGCAAAAATGGGTAAAACTGAGAGGCATCTTCTTCAATCTAAGGAACCGCTTTCAAATTTAAGAAAAACCTTTAACATATGTTAAAATATAATGTTGGAGCTTTAAATTTTGTATATTAATAAAAAAACAACTGAGAAAAAAAACCAAGGGTTTTAAAAAAGTACATTTTCAAAATTATATAGGGTTTCTTACTGAGTATTTTATCATTTATTTTTATAAAAATATATCTAATATATAAAGAAGAAAATTTGTTTGTTTGTTTGTTTGTTTGTCCAGGATTCACGTGAAAACCACTGGTTCGATTGACACCAAATTTTAGAGGAATAATTTTGGGAGTCCGGGGGTGACATAGACTATGTCGCATTTTTATAAGTCAGCAGGTTGCGGCTCCAGAGCCGTTTTAAGCTTTTTCGTTTTTTTGATGTCGAGTCGAAACGGTTTGACCGATTCACTTGAAGTTTTGCACGAATGTTCTTCTTATTACACGGATTTAATGGTATAAAACTGGTTGGAATAAATTAACCCCTTTCGGCCCGGCGGGCTTCCAAAAAATTTTGTGTTTCCGATTTGTGTCCAATTTTACAGGGTGGTTTTGCAGTCAAAAAGAGAGATTGGCACAAATTTTTGTTGGGTTCGGTTAACCCGTTTGGGCATGAGGGCGCAATGAAGCTTTTTCAATGTTTTTGATGTCGAGCCGAAACAGTTTGACCGATTGACTTGAAATTTTGCACAAATGTTCCTCTTAGCAACCGCAATTAGGTGCATAAATTTGGTTGGAATAATTTAACCCATTTCGGCCTGGCGGGCTTCCAAAAAATTTTATGTTTCCGATTTGTGTCCAATTTTACAAGGTGGTTTCGCAGTCGAAAATAAAGTGTGGGACAAGTTTTTGTTGAATTCGGTTAACCCGTTTGGGCACGAGAGTGCAAAGAAGCTTTTTCAATGTTTTTGATGTCGAGTCAAAACTGTTTGACCGATTGACTTGAAATTTTGCCCAAATGTTCTTCTTAGCAACCGCAATTAGTTGCATAAATTTGGTTGGAATAATTTAACCCATTTCGGCCTGGCGGACTTTTAAAAAATTTTGTGTTTTCGATTTGTGTCCAATTTTACAGGTTGATTTTGTAGTCTAAAAGAGAGGCTACAAAAAGTTTTAGTTAAGTTCGATTAACCCATTTTCCACGACGACGCTATGAAGTTTTCTATATATTTTATTTTCTTATACGATTAAAAGTATTTTACTGAAAATTTTGTACCAGCATTTTTATTAAAACCCACAGGGTTAATTTGGTTTTGACCTGTTTGTGCGTTTTGAACAAAGATTCAATGAAATTTTCAGTTTTCTTCAAATGAAATCTAAAAATCAAAAAATTCAATTTGTTATATATAATGCTTAAATACATAGTATTTTAAAACAGTTTTTCCAAAAAATAAGGCATTTCTCTCATAAAATCATAAAAAAACGAGGAAGAGCGTATTACAACTTTCAGGACTAAACAAAATATAAGTTGAAAAGCGAATTTTTAAACCTTTTCTAAACCATCGACTATATTTTATTCAAGCGTTGGCAATTCAAGAAAATCCCCTTTTGACCTATAGTCATTTTAATTCAGTTAACATTGTTCACCGGAAACCTACCATCCTCAACTATATCGTCAAGGAGCACCAAATTGTCAAGAAGCAGCATGTATAGAAAAATTAGAGATAATCGTTCAAATTGTTTTGCAAACTGTTTTTTAAAGTTTTTGTTTCGCAATCGATTAAAAGAACTCGACAAACCTTTTTTTTAAGTATTCCCCTAATTCAAAGAAGTTGTACCTACTTTCAAAAATTGGACGTAATTTACTTACAAATTTTTTTTTGAACAATCGTCGGCAGGGGTTAACAACTTTCAAGTCTGTTAGTAAATTGAACTTCATTTTCAAAGAAGAACACGTATACGAAATTTGAAGTTAATCTGTTAAATCATTTCTAATATATAGCAAAGCAACGAAAAAACCTATAAAAAGCTGTTGGGCCACGATAGGTTAACGGAACTCCACAAATATTTTTTTGTGGCATTTATATGTAAAGTAGTATCTCAAAAAATTGGCTGAAACTAGCTTTTTTACAATTTTCAAGCTTCCGGGCAACGCCGTGTAAATCTGCTAGTATAAAAATAAGTAAAGAAACCATCACAATAATTTTTAAGTTTATTCTCTTAATTTACTTATTTTTATACCCGTATATAAACACCGGGTATATTAAAATTACTCCTCCGTTTGTAAAGCATCGAAATAGACGAGCTAGATATAGTGTCAAGGATACGTATCGAACCAGCATCGAAAAACTAATCGATCTAGCTATGTGTGTCCGTCCTTCCGTCCGTCAGCACGATAACTCAAAAAATATAAGAGCTAGAGTTCTGAAACTTTTGTTTTTGGTTAAAATCGGATAAAGGCTTCGGGTAGCTGGCATACAAATTTTTAGAAATTATATGAAGATTTTCAAAGTTAATTACTAAATAGAAACCAAATATAAAACAAACAAAATGTAGTTAAATTATTAATCGATTCATGGTGTAGTGGTTAGGACATGAGACTTGTAGCCAAAGTGTCTCGGGTCGAATCCAGGCTGGAGCAAAAATTTTTTTTTTTTTATATTCATCTTAAAACTCTCATTTATAAATTATTCATTTTTTTTTAATACATTTTTAAAAAAATTCAAAACAATTATTCAAAACAAACAATTGATACCAATTGAAATACTTCGAATTTTCTGTCAAACAGTTCAATTGCAATATATGAAATTCTTATTTATTTAATACATAATAGTGTACGCACGGGTATCTAAAAGTTGACAAGGGCAACTATAATCTTCCTCGTTTAATGTTCTATCTAATCAAACTCAAAGTTATTCGAAAGAAATATTAATTTGTAATAATATAAATATAAAAGTTTATATAATTTCATGGTTTTTAATGTTAGTTAAAACCATTAATGCTTTCATTAGCTTTTTATCATAAAATTTAATAATGAAAATATACAATAAATGTATTTTTAAAATACAATGACAAATGTACAACTGTTCATATAATTAATTTAAATATAAAAATAAATTTTACAAATTAAGTTACGTACACAATTTCTTAATTATATATTACTATGGTAATAATTCAATAAAATATAGATTTCATTTAATAAAAATTAAAAAATAAAATAATTTAGTCGTTTATTAAAAAAATATTTAGTTTTCAATTTATAAAATATAATATATAATATGTTTAATAGTAAAACTCTTAGTCTTTTAAAAACATAAGTGTTATAAAAACGGAAATAGGAACTAGTGTATCGAATTTAATTTTTTTATCATTATTAATTTCGAATATATTATGCTGTAAGGTCTTGGCAGTAGTGAGGGTGGAACGCAAACCGCTATCCCAATTCATCCAAAATTTCACGTACACAAAACAAAAAAGAAGAAACACTTGTGCCCCAAATATAAGGTTTAATCTTTTTTTGTTTCAAAATTATACTAGTTTGACCTCAATTTGATCAAAAGCTTCTAGAATCCGAAATCGACCAGAACCAATTCCCATGGTACTTTCATTTCTAGTAACCTAGAAATTAAATTTCATCAAAGTAGTGTAATTAGTTTCTGAGTTATGGTGTTTTTAAGATATATGTTGGTTAGCACTTGAATTTTTCAAAGGTTCAAGAAACCGAAACCATGGTACGATATGCAGTCTCAGTCATACTTTCAATACTAGCTAACCCTTGTACACAACTGGAACATTCTATATTAATTTTAAGTTAGTATTTATATTAATTTCGATGATAAGCCTTTCAACCTTTAGAGGTCCAAGAGAGTTGCCTAAACCACCACTAAAATTGATTATACATTAACGGAACACGTAGGAAATAGTAAAAACACACCCTTGTTTCAAATTTGAAGCTTCTACATTTATTTGAAGTTACTATCTTTATTATTTTCGAAAATATGCTGTTAGGTCTTTGAAACTATGTGGATGGTCCCCGACCCACTCTTTCAATTGGTTCCAATTTTCGAGGAAACTAAGGGAATAGAAAGGGACATCCTGATATAGAATTTGGAGGTTCTAACTTCTTTGGATTCGGAATCATGCTCGTTTTGTCTAAATCGATGAAAAAGTTCCAGGATCCGGACCCATGATCCGATTTCGCCTATATGCAGTCCGCGCTATTCTTACAATACTAGTGAACCCTTGTACACAATTGGAAGGTTCTATCTTAATTTTAAGTTACTATTTTTAGTAGTTTTGATTATAAGCTTTTAAAACTTGGGAGGTCAAAAAGGCGTACTAAACCAACACTCCAAATGATCCCAAATTAGGAAACTAAGGGAATAGAAAGGGACATCCTGATATAGAATTTGGAGGTTCTAACTTCTTTGGATTCGGAATCATGCTCGTTTTGTCTAAATCGATGAAAAAGTTCCAGGATCCGGACCCATGATCCGATTTCGCCTATATGCAGTCCACGCTATTCTTACAATACCAGTGAACCCTTGTACACAATTGGAAGGTTCTATCTTAATTTTAAGTTACTATTTTTATATTGGGAGGTCAAAAAGGCGTTTAAAAAATTTTAATATTGGAAGTCAAAAAGTAATCCTCTAAATTCTTATATCATTTGAAAATCCTATTAAGGTTATTTAAAATAAGAAATCGTTACAACAAATAAAAATAAAATATCTAATAGAAAGAAATAATAAAGGTGAAAATATTACAAACGGGTGTTAAGCTTTCACAAATTATAGAAAATTTCTTTATTCTAGACAAAAAAATATTTTTCACAAAAGTTTTAATTATTTCCAAACGCAAACAAAAATGTATAAAATTAATAATAAACAAGTCATGAAAAAACCCAAGGGTTTTTAAAAAGCACATTTTCGAAATTATGAAGGATTATATAGGATTTCTTACTGAGAAATATATATAAAAATAAATGATAATGTTATAATTTAGTTATTTCATAAATTTATTAACTAATAATTTATTAATGATTAATAGTGAAATCAATACTTAGAACACAATCTCTGATAACAAGTGCGAAATATAATGCTGAAGCTTCAATGTTAACGTTTAATTTTGGGAAAACATACACTGGTAAATAAATTACTGTTTGTAAAAAAAAATTTGAAAAGGTATTCAAGTTACAGGTGTTTAAAAATAGCAAAATTTCAATTTTCGAGCGCTTATACCTCCTAAGCAGGGGGCTTGACAAAAAAATTTGTGTACCGACTCCCACTAATTTTTGAGGATCTAACATCTCCCAAAATTTCAAGACCCTACCTTAAACCGTTTAGAAGATATTTGGGCCCAAAAATTTTTGCATATGGCAACCCTATACATCTTAAAAATATAACAATGTAAAGCAGCTCTCTTTTATCATTTTTAGATTGAAAATACTTTTAACAGAACTTTTGTTAGACCAATTTAAATATAGGGCTTTTTTGAAATTTTCGGGGGCTGTAGCTTAACCCTCTTCAAAATTAAGAAATACCTTTGACACATGTTGAAATATAATTAAAGAGCTTTCTATTTTAAATATTACTAAAAAAAATTTTTCAACTGGTATTCAAGTTACAGAATATTCAAGCTCCGTAACTGGTTGGGCTACAGAAAAAAAGTTCTTCTACGAAATTATGTTTTTTGAAATACCTATCCGTGGTTAAAATTTCTTAACTTTATTTCAAAAAGTGTAAAAGTTTTGTAAACATACGGATAGACGGACGGACAGAGTGAGGCTATGTAGGCACATTTTCACCAAATTTTCAGAAAATTCCATTCCACCTGATTACTCTTTATTATGTAACTGCTGCAAAAATTTAAATTTAATAAATGATACATATTCTGGAAGTAGTTTCTTTTTTAACAATATTACTGCATTAGAATTACTAAAAATCATTAATTCATTAGCTGACTCTGACTCTAGAGGTTCAGATGGTATATCTAGTAATATTCTGAAAAATATTGCATTTAACATTGTGGATGTGTTGTCATATATTTTTAATCATAGTATTATGTCGGGGGTATTCCCGGTAGATTTGAAATGTGCTGTGGTAATACCTCTCTTTAAAAAAGGAAGTACTAAGGAAGTTAACAATTACAGACCAATTTCGTTATTATCCACATTTTCTAAAGTGTTTGAGAAAGCTGTGAAAAGTAGAATAGTAAATTTCTTAAATAAAAACCAGTTTTTTGATGTTAGGCAGTACGGTTTTAAAAAGGGAGTATCTACTGAGGACGCTCTACTGGATTTTTGTTATAATGTTCAACAAGGTTTAAATATGAAAAAATGTTGTTCAGGACTCTTCGTAGACATTACCAAAGCATTCGACATGATAAACCATAATATTCTTTTGAAAAAACTTTTAAATATCGGATTCAGAGGACCAATACTTGACTGGTTTAGATCTTTTTTGGACAACCGTACTCAAAAAGTATTAGTTGAAAACCAGTTTAGTCATCTTAAAGCATTAAAACATGGGGTACCCCAGGGTTCGGTTTTGGGTCCAATCCTGTTCTTAATATATATAAACTCGTTATTTAGCCAGCCTTTCTATAGTAAGTTGACAGCGTTTGCTGATGATTTGGGGTGTACATACTCATCAGATTCTCCATTAGATATGGTTAGTGCTATTAATAATGATTTATTTTTACTAAGAAATTGGTTTACGGAACATAAACTGATTATTAGTAACAAAACCAAGATCATGTTTTTTAACCTGTCTCACAAGAATCTTCCTGATTTAAATATGTTATATCACTCTTCTGAGTGTAAAAAGTTTAAATTAATTAATACTTTGTGTACCTCAAATGTTAATGTACCTTCCTTTTGTGACAACGAAGCCTGTAGCACTAACTGCTTTAATATCGAGATAGTGAAAAAATTCAAATATTTGGGTATTACTCTAGATTGTGGTATGAATTGGTCCAAACACACTCTAGATTTAAAAAAATATCTGCGCACTACATTTCGAAATTTTTATCGTTTAAGCCAAGTTTGTTCTAAAAAGTTAATGAAACAATTCTACTACGGAATATTCCATTCGAAAATTCAATATGGGATATCATGTTGGGGGGGAGCATATCTAAATAAAATTAAGCCAATACTTATTATTCAAAAGTGCGTAATAAGAAAAATATGTAAAAAAAGTCGATTACATCCTAGCTTTTCATTGTTTACTGAAACTAAAATTCTACCCGTTAGGCATTTATATTATTACAAAGTCTTAAAAATATTTTATAATAGAGCAGGCTACTTAAAGAGCAGATCTTCTACTAGATATAACCTGAGAAATAATGATAGTTCAGTTAACGTTCCTACTTTCCGAACAATAAACTTCCGAAACTCATATACTGTGGTATCTTGCCGTTTATTTAACAAGCTGCCTGAACCAATAAAAAATATAAGAAATCAAAACAAATTCTTACATAAGGTTAAAGCTTGGTTGTTAGAATTCAAATACAATGAAATCGAAGATTTATTAAAAGTTAGGGTTTAAATGTTCTTTTTCGTTTTTACCTAGGGATACTTTGTCATGTTTTGTGCACACTTTATGGAAACATTTTGAATTTTGTTTTATTTTTATTCCTTCTCCTTATGTTATATCATGATGAACACATTAAAATTGATATATTACTTACATATTTTCTTCCTTATCTACACAATTTTAATTAGTTTTGTACTTTTCCTTTTGCTTATATTTTTTTGGCTTTATCTTAAGCTTTGCTTTTTTTTTGTTTTTTCTCTCTACTTTTTACACTTAATTAATTAATTGATATTAAATAATATTATATAAAAGTTTTTTTACCTTTTATTTTTAATTTGGATTATGTATTTTTTAGTTCATGATAATATATAATATAATACAATAACCCCACAATAACGTATTAGTATATTTTTAAGTATTTAGTTTATTATGAAATGGCATTGAACACAAATTTCTGTAATTTTTAAATGTCATTAACTATTCTCTCATTTAATATTATTGTACTTATTAATTAACTATATTTATTGTATATTTTTTTGGAGAATAAAGACTTATTTAATAAAAAAAAAAAAAAAAAAAATTAAATTTTTTGAAAATGTGTTAAAAAGAATGTTCAGATATCCTTTTTTAGAAAATTAGACAGATATTCAAGTATTATAAAAGTTTTGATATGAATTTTTTATCGATTATAGATTTAGTGAAAAATTTATAAAAATTTAACCACTATAAATTCTATATTATATTATATTCACAATATTTTATATTGTGATTTTATTTTATAATCATTATAATTTTATAGTGTAATTATAATTTTAATTCTAATTCATAAGCGATTTTTTTTTTTTAAATAAAAATTAAATAAAATACTTCAAACACAAATCTTTACAAATCACTTAAAAATTTTTATAAAATTTATTTTTTTTATTTTTGAATCATTCAAATTTGTATCGATACTTAAAACAATTAATTTTAATTCGTTTTTTTGGGGATATCTTAATAATATATAATTTATTAATTCTTTTTTATTTGTTTATTCATTCGAATTTTTTTTGATTAATTTTTATTATATTTTTCCTTTGCTGGCTTTATTATTTTTTATTTTAAAAATTTTGATATTACTTCGATGATTTTTTATACCCGTGCATACATATATGAACATCGGGTATATTAAAATTACTCCTCCGTTTGTAACGCATCGAAATATAAGAGCTAGATATAGTGTCAAGGGTACGTATCGAATCAGCATCGAAAAGTGAATCGATCTAGCTATGTGTGTCCGTCCGTCCGTCCGTCAGCACGATAACTCAAAAACTAAAAGAGCTAGAGTTCTGAAACTTTCACAAAGTAATTTTTAGACAATTTGTGAGTTCCCTATTGTTTTTGGTTAAAATCGGATAAAGGCTTCTGGTAGCTGCCATACAAATTTTTGGGGAATTTATTTGGATATTTCAAACTTAATAACTAAAAAAAAAAAATTACTAATAAAAATACAAACTAAATAGAAAATAAACAAAATGTAATCATATTATTATTCATTACATGGTGCAGTGGTTAAGGCAGTACGCTTTTAATAAAAATTTGTGGGTTCAAATCCATTTTGGGGCAAAACGTTTTTTTATTTTTTTTAATTCTATAAAAAATTTTACAGAAAACTCGCATTTATTATTTTAATAATTATTAATTTCTTTTTTTTTGTTATTATTTTTATTTTAAAATTCAAAAATGTGTTACAAAACAATACATATACTAGGTATAATAATTTTACAATAATTTTAAATTATTTTTTTTATTATTTGGCATATACGTAAAAATCAAATAATATGATGATATTAATTTTTTTGACTAGGTATTTTTTTTTGTTTTTTTCTTTTTGATTCTTCGTAGGTACGCACTATTTACTCTCTCTTACATAAACAATTTGATTATATGTAACAAGTAATTTCAATTCTGTTACCAAAAATTTTATAAATAGAAATACATTAAAACTAAATGCAAAAAATTTTATATATGGAATCACATTGAAACTAAAAACAGCACACCTCACCTCACCAACTTATAAACATATTTTTTGAATTTATATAATATTTTCAAACTTAATGACTAAATAGAAACTAAATACAAAATAAACAAAATATTATCAAATTATTAGTTATTGTATGGTACAGTGGTTAGGGCGCTAGACTTCTAATAAAAAGATGCGGGTTCAAATCCATATTGTGGGAAAATTTTTTTATTTTTTAATTCGTCTTTTTTTTTCATCATTCTTTTTGTAACAAAATCCTTTTATATAAGAAATTTTAATTTATTCATTTCTTTCTTTTTGTTATTATTTTTATAACAAAATTCAAAAATGTTTTTCAAAAAAATATAATTATAACCATATACCTACATATTTTATGTACAACAATTTTAATTTTTTTGTTTTATTATTTGCCACACGAAAAAATCAAATATCGTATTAATTTTTTCTTTTTGATTCTATTTAGGTAGGTATACGCATTATTTACATAAATAATTTGATTATATTTAAAAATTATTTAAATTCTTATGACAAAAATTTTATATATAGAAATACATTGAAACTATATGCAAAAAAAAAAAAAAACAATTTAATATTCATTATTAAAAAATGTACACACTTCCCCTCACTTCACCAACATTTACATTTATAATTTATTTTTCTCTTTGAAATTAAATGCAAAAACAAGAAAACAAAAAATAAAAACGAAGCAAGAAATGTTCCATCGATGGCTTAGTGGTAAGGACGTCGGCCTTTTTATAGCAAAGTGCCGGTTCAAATCTTAGTCAGGGCATATTGATACCCGTACAAACAAAATGTTTTTTTTTTAAGTTCATCTTTTTTTTCTTATTTATTCTTTTTGTAATTAAATATAATTTTTTTTATGTGAGAAACTCTTATTCTATAAAAAATTTCACAGAAAACTCTCATTTATTTTAATAAATATATACAATAATTTAAAATTATATGAATTTTGTTTTTTTGTTTTTTGTTTTTGTTACAAAAAGTAGATAACGATTTCGAGTTAGAATTTTATATGATTTAAATGATGCGTAGTTTATTTAAGATAAGCAAAAAAGAAGACAAAGATTTTTTTTAAGTAAATGGCTTATTGATATTGATAGATTGATAGATTATGAATATGATGATTATTATATGAATATGATCATATGAAGTTGATTTTGCTTAAGTTTAATATATTGGTGAATTAAAAATTAATTATAAGAGATAGAATTGAAAAATTAGAGCAAGAGTTTTGAAAATCACACAAAACATTTTTTGAACATTTTTGAGGTTCCCTATTCTTTTTGTTTAAGACCAGATCAAGGTTTTGGGGAGCTGCCACACAACTTCTTTGCACCAATATGAATTTCTTAGAAACTGATTATACTACGAGGATGAAAATTACACACTGTTAGTTATATAATGGATCGAGCACTTATATGAAGTTTCAAAATGTTACGGCCCCATTTTCGGGGGGCTGCTATACAACTTCTTTGGACCAATATGAATTTCTTGGAAACTGATAATACTACGAGGATAAAAATTACACACTGTTAGTTATATAATGAATCGAGCACTTATATGAAGTTTCAAAATGTTACGGACCCGTTTTCGGGCAGCTGCCATACAAAGTAATCAATTCGATAACTGTGAATCTAATGAAGCTACGAGTTTAAAATCAAAACTGGGCAGATAAAGTAATAGGACAAGTTAGTTGGCAAAGTTGGACATCACTCGGACCAACTTTTAGGGTGGGCTATTTTTTTTTTTTTTATGGGATAATCAGTTAATCAAAAATTATGGGATACCTAATAAGTTAAATTTTTTTTAAACTATTTTACTTTCTTATATTTTTTTTGTAATATTTATAATAGCATAGGGGAAATAAATAACAGTTAGTGGGTATGCACGGGTATCTAAAAGTTGACAAGGGCAACTATAATCTTCCTCGTTTTATTTTTATTTGAAATTTTATAATTTTTAGCTTCTTAACTTTATATAATTTTTTTTTCTTTTTCAAAAAATTTTAATTTGATATCGATATATTTTCTACTATATTTTTTTTTTTATTTTAAAAATTTTTGATTCGATATATTTTTCCTTCATATAATTGAAATAAAAACAAGTAAAGAAACAGTCAGTCGGTGCAACCGACTTAGAAATACCCTACACCTATTTGGTTCAAATTTAATGGGAAGTTAATAAGTCATTTTAAAACCATAAAAGGTTTTACTAGTTTGATCTTAAGACATGGCTAAACAAATTAACTTTATAGTACTAAAAACCATTTTCTAATTACTTTATCTATTCAAAAATGTTACATATTCTTACTAATTTATCTATTTAAAAATATTAAAAAACAAAAAAACTTGAAATAAATGAAAATATATTTATCTCAATTCAATTACAAAAGTTAAAAAATTTGAATTATTAAATTTTGTGATAAAAAGCTAATCAAAGCATAATATATTTCTCTACACACAAGGCATAACATCTTAAGTCGACTTAAGTAAAAAATGAGAAAAAATAGGTATTCAAATTTTAAATAGAATATCTTACTTTTCCTCTGGGTCCCATGTTTAAATTTTTTCTCTAACGGCTTTTATAAGCAATGATGCTTCATCTTATGTCCATCTTTTTAATGTTTTGCATTTGTCATACAATCTTAAGTAAACCTAAGATATTATTCAACACAAATTTATATTATGTTCTGTTAAATATTTGAAAAGGCAAAGTATCCTAAGAAAACATAAGATGTTTTGCCTTGTGCTAACTCATTCAAACCTTTGCCTTATGTCCACTTAAGATAAAGTAATGAAACTAATCATAGAAATTTCAAAAAAGGCATAATATCTTATGTAGACTTAAGATATTTTGAATTGATACGATCAAAAAATAATTCATAATTAAGTACACATAAGAGCATTTCGCTAGTGCATGTATAAAAATTCTAGCTGTAATTTCCGTTACATAAGATGATTTTTTTTTATTCGGTAATCATTCGATCATTATTTTTATTTTAAAACTTAAATCAGTCGGTGTATGCATTTTGTAGTGTAATGTAAAAATGAAACGAAATATAGGTATGTATGTATAAAAATTATAAATTATTAATAATTTTATTATTATGAAATTATTATAAAGTTTTTATTGATATCAAAATAATTTTTTAATATTTTAATGAGTGGTATTAAAATATGTGCATACAAGTTACTAATTTGAATTTGGAAAAAGTAAATGAAAATTATTGATATTTGTTAATGTTTGCATAAAAACAAATAATAAATTTATTATTATTTTTGAACTTACAAAAATGATTTGTTTTATTTACGAAAAAGAAAAGTAAGAGAAACTATTTGAAATAGGTAGATATGGAAAAATTTAGTTAATTCACTTATAATAATAATATTATTTCTTATTATTTTATTAGAACTATTATGAGTACTAATTTTAATATACATATTTTATAATAATTTCTACAATGCTGTCTCTTATTTAATTACTTTGGTTTTTTACTTTTTAAAATAGTTTTAATAAATTATAATACTTTTATAGATATCTTGAAATTGAATACGCGGGCGGCTAAAATAGTGGCATTTGTCAAAAATAACAAAATTTTAGATGATACAAAAGTTTCTGATAATTTCAACAATAATGAACGGATTTTAGAAAATAATATTAAAATTAATAAGCCACAGCCAAAATACCAATTTTTAATTGAAGAGGATTTTGACGATATTTATAAGGATCCTGATTACCAAAATTCATCATCTTCAGAGATTATTACTAACCCTGCATCAATAAATCTGCAATCAATTTCAAAAACTAATTTTAAAAATATAGTATTATACAGCGACTCTTGTGCAGGCCAAAACAAAAATGCAGTTGTTTCAATAATGTTCTCACTGTACCTCAAAGAGAATCATAATATCGAATTTATTGACCATAAGTTTCTTGTGCCCGGTCATACGCACATGGAGTGCGACGTACATCACTCAATTATTGAGAGAGAAAAGAAGAAAACTTGCCTAACTATACATTATCCGCGTGACTGGATACAATTTATTAAAACTCTTGGTTCAAAAAGGTTTTCCAAGTTGAGGAAATGACGCAGGAAAGGTTTTTTAATTTTTCTTCATTATTAAAAGAAAAATTTATGTGGCGCAAAGTGGACGAAAATGGAAATAAATTTAATTGGAATTCGGTTAAGTGGTTGAGATATAGTAAAACTTATGGCGAAATACTATATAAAAATTCACTAAATGAAAACGCGACTTTTGAAGTACTTAATATTAAAAAGCGTAATACTCCGAATGTAACAATAGCTAGTTTAAAGAAGTGCTATGATACGTTATTACCTATATCGAAACAGAAGAAAAATGATCTCATGTATTTAAATAATTTGATTGATCCTCTTTATCGTGATTTCTACAAAAATTTACTAGTTGAAGGAATTCCTGATATACATCCCGATCTTGTGGATTCATCCGATGAAGAATAATAAAATGTATTGTTTTATTTTTATTACTGTTAATTTATATTAATAGTTAATTTCCAATCTGAATATGGAGTTTTTAAGTTTACATTTTCGCTGAAGTATTAATTTATTTTATGTTACGTTTTGTTTAATTTATGTTATGTTTTGTAATTAAATTTAAGTTATTAATGGTAAAATATAAAAATTGAATTTTAAAAGTACAAAATCTTTCAAAATATACAATAATATCTTATTTACAGTTTTATGCAATTTTACACTTTAAAAACAAACTTATGTCGACGTAAGATGCTTTAGTGAAAGAAATATTTATACAAAAAATTTTATTAAAGTATCTTATGTCGACATATGACACCTACAAATTATAATATCATAATAAGTCACAATATCTTATGTTACATTTTGCATATTAGTGGCTAAATTATTTGAGATATTTTGTTTTAATTTATGTCATTTAATGCATTTCTAAAATATCAATCGATATTTTACTCTAAAATTTTTTACATTTCAAAAATAAATTTTTCATATCATTTTTTCATTTAAAACGCTTCTACTGCAAAACTTGCAATTTTGACTTAAGATGTTATGCCTTGTGTGTAGAGATTTAATAATTCAAAGTTTCAAATCGATCAAAAGCTTCTATAATCCGAACTCATTGACCAAACTCGACCAGAACCAATTCTCATAATACTTTCATTACTAGTAACATACTGTTTAAATTTCTTCAAAATAGCGGCATCATTTTTTGAGTTATGCTATTTTTAAGATATATGTTTGTTAGCCCCTGAAAATTTCTAAGGTTCCAAAACCCGAAACCATGGTACGAATTCCGCGCTGTATTTTAAATACTAGTGAACCCTTGTACACAATTGGAACGTTCTATCTTAATTTTAAGTTACTGTTTTTAATAATTTCGATTATAAGCTTTTAAACCTTGGTAGGTCTAAGAGGGGTACTGAACCACCACTCCAATTGATCCCAATTTAGGGGGCCACACAAATAGTAAAGAACATCCTTGTACCAAATTTGAAGCTTCTACATTTGTTTCAAGTTGCTATCTTTATTAATTTTATAGATATGATTTAAGGTCTTCGGAAATTGTGTGGCTGGTCCCCGACCCACTACTACAAAAATCAAGTACAAAAATCAAGGACACTTAAGAAATGGGAATGAACACCTTGATCCAAATTTGGAGGTTCTATCTTCATTGGTTTCGGAATTATGCTCGTTTGGCCTAAATTTGATCAAAAAGTTCTAGGTTCCGAACCCATGGTCGAATCTCCCAGTATACCTACATGACCCTTACCGACCCAGTATACCTATTTTATTATTAATGAAACAAAATGAACTCTCATAAAAATTTTTATTTACAGCAAGTAGTAAATCAAAAAGTAGTAGAAAGCGTAAAAGGCATTCCGAATTGTGTACAAAGGTTAACTTGTATTGAAGGTATGGCGGGGACTATACATTGCCGAAATCGGGCATGGTTTCCGCATCAATTTAAATACAAAAGTGAAAAAATTTGAATTATTAAATTTTGTGATAAAAAGCTAATCAAAGCATCATAATTTCATTATTAGTAACCTAGACCAATTCTATAGGTGAAGGGTATAAAAATAAATGACTTACAATTTTAACAAGAACAGCATTTGTTTGTTTGTTTGTTACAGGTAGATGAGTGCGGTCTTTTAAATTCCGGCTACACACTAGGTTGCTGGTTACACTTTTTGTACGCAGCTCCTTTTTGAATGCGCTACTAAAAGGCCTCTTTTCCTGTGGTCTTTCGCCGGATTTAATTTCGGGTAGGGTAGTTCCTATATTTATATTAGAAATCTGACCATAAATTTATAAGAATTGTATGGTTCAGTGCTTAGCAAAGTGGCTTAGGGTGTAAATAGATATGAGTTTGATCCTCCTTCAAAGATAAAAATTTTTTTTATTTTATTTTTTTATTTTATTAAATTATTTGGATAGTTTCTTTAAAAATTTGTAACTTTAAGAACTAAAATACTTCACTTTGATAATATAAAACCTTTACTTTTATACTAAAACACTTCTAAATGCAATAGATCTACCATTCATTTTTGGTTAATGAAAATTTTCAATATTTTAAGCTTAAAGTTTTCAAACATTAAAAGAACTGTTTCTTATACCAGCAATTTACTTTTATATTAACATAGTAACAAATTCCCAAGATCTACCTTCAATTTTTTATTTTCTACATTTTAGGGGGCTAGTACTACTTTAATAAAAGTATATATTGAAAAAAACATTTTATTTTATTTTATGTTTATTCCTGTTTCTTTAGCTTCCTACTCCCAGATTATCACTCGGTTGCGGCTACTGGTACATCTCCTGCCCCTACGCGGAGCCAGTTAAATGTTATACAATAATATTAAGTTATAATATTAGTTATAATATTCTGCTGTAATATGCTGCTGTTTAAAAGTTTTAAAATAAATTAAAAGATTTTCGTTTTTTAAAATAAAACCCATAAAATAATTTTTAAGACTGACAAAATGCAATTTTAATTTTTGTACCTGCACTTTCTTGTTTGAAAACGTTAATATACAGAAATTAGTTAACTTTGGTAACTTATATATGGAGAACAATGTTGGCCTAAGAGAGATTCTTTGTATAACTCCAAATCATTTTGCATACGACAACTTTTAAAAACACCATATTCTGCAAACTGCATCCTATTGCTGAGGTAGCTTTTGAACCATTTATGTTCATTACCCTTTATACCGTGCTCAAAAAGTATCCTCTTAAGTATACCTCTGTCAACTCTGTTAAAAGCCTTTTTAACATCGATCGAAACCATAACGACTTTTTTATCAAATTGTAGATTAGAATGAATTTCTGTAAACCAATCAAATAACCCTGCTTGTATGCTGGACTTTGTTTTAAAACCATATTGTTGTCTAACAATATTTTTTGAGTCATACAGATGAGCGGTGATTTGATCATTTAAAAACGTTTCAATAGCTTTACTGAATACTGTAAAAATAGAAATAGGCCGGAAGTTGTTAAAATCAGCTATATCCCCAGATTTTTTGTTTGGCTGGACGTTATTTGTATGACCAGATTGGTATGAATTTACTACATTTAGCGACATCTGGCATTTCTGCCTGAATTAATGACTGATTTATAAGTTTCCTTAAGTTGTCAGCAATTTCATCCTTACAGGTTTTGACTAAAAGCGGTGAAATTTCATCCGAACCCGCAGAGTACGTATTTGATAAGCGACTAATTAGCTTTAAGCAATCATTATGATTTATTGTTTTAAACTTGAATTATTTTTCAGTTCTGCTTTTAGGCAAATAAACGATTTCAAAGTTTACAGACATTTCTGGCGCAATAGTTGCATCGAACTCATTAAATTTATTTAGCTTTTCATATTTTTCTTCATTGCTAAATTCACTACCTACAAAGAATTCATTACCATTTTTATTTTCTCCACTAATTAACTTCTTCGACGATATATTGTCAGTTTTTTTTTAATCATGCTCTGCTTTTTCAAATTGTCTCTGGTCATATTGTTTCCTTTTTTTCTTTTTAATCAGGGTTGCTTTGTTTAGCCAGTACTTATATTTATTTTTTATTTGCATAGAATTTCTATTTTGCACATGTTTTTTGTACCAGTAATTTTTGATTTCTATTATGTAGCACTTTTTATTGCATTTTGACATATTAACACCAATTCATTTTCAATTTGATTGACATCTGTTAATACAATATTTTGGTTATGTAAATCACTTTTAACTTAATTATAGTTTATTTTGCTGTACAGCTGCTGGGTTACAGAAACATTTTTATACTTACAATAAATATCCTCCTCTAACAACAATACCAAGATGATGCGAGAGGTCATGATGGAATAAAGATATTGAAACCTTAGTATCAGGATTACCTATAATAACATGATCAAGACACGTACCAGGTGTTGGTCTACTAATTTCATTGCTGCAGATAAAAGACGACTTTTGCAGATGACCAGAGACGACTTTTGTTTTATTGATCGCAAATCAAGTACAGTGTAATCAGATTTATAATCTGTATCTATTCTATATGAATTTTGGAAAATCATTCCACAAAATCACTACCATATTTAATCTTACATGAATGTCTTTATTATTTCCATATTCTAATTGAAAATGTCTGGAAAATATACGATCATTATTTATAATTCCACCAATGTTACGCTCTTTTAAAATTAATTCTTTTCTAAAAGCCTCAATACTCTCATCAATAGAAACATATTGCAGTACTGAGTCAGCAAGATCTCGTGCTAATTGCGAATCTGCTTTTAAAGTAGTGATTGTTACTATTGTTGTTGTTGTTGTTCTTGTAGTTTCTGATTCAATTGTTGTTGCTTTTCTTAATTCTGATGAAATTTCATGTTTTAACAGTTGAACTGATAAATATACTTTCACTATCTCATTATTTGGAAGTAATATATTAAAGTATGTACTACCAAAAGCTGAATCATCTAATCTAATATTTGAAATTAGAGCTGAGTATATTTGAATAGAAACAGACACAATATTAAAATAGACAAGTGATGAAAAACACCAAGGGTTTTTTAAAAAGCACATTTTCAAATAAATAGAGTGTTTCATACTGAGTATTTTATAGGAAAATAATGTTGAAGGTTTAATGTTAACGTTTAATTTAAGAAATATATACGTTGGTGACTAAGTTACTACTTACTTATAAAAATCGTAATTTATTTTTTATTTTTAAGTCCTAATAGCCACTCTATGGGGAAGGTTGCCCAATTTCTCAAGGATATAATCCTCACTACTCTCCTTCCCCCAACTTTTTTAGGTTCAAGGAATTCAATTGTGAATTCTACCAAAATTTGGAATTTTATTTAGAATTTTACTATTTATGCAAAAATGGTTAAAACTGACAGACACTTTCTTCAATTTAAAAAACCCCTTTTTAATTTAAGAAAATATTTTAACATATGTTAAACTATAATATTGGACCTTAAAATTTTGTATGTTAACAAAGAAAAATTTGAATAGGTATTCAAGTTACAGGTGTTTAAAAATAGCAATGTTTCAATTTTTGGGCCCTTATAGCTGCTAAACAGGGGACGTGACAAAAAAAATTTATTAACTGACTCCTACTTATTTCTGAGGTTTTAACTTCTCCCAAAATTTCAAGACTTTAGCTCGAACCGTTTAGAAGATATATCGGGCCAAAAATATTGCAAAAATTGAGTTTTTTATTATGGTAAATTTTAGTACCGTATGGCAACTCTGTACATTTTAGTGATGTATTTTTTTAAAGCCAAAGAAAACAGCTCTCTTCTGCTTTTTTTAGATTGAAAATATAGCTAACAGAACTCTTATTATACTAATTTAAATATAGGGCTTTTTTTAAATTTTCTGTAGCTTCGTCACCCTTCAAAATTAAGAAAAACGTTTGGCACATGTTGAAATATATTTAAAGAGCTTTCAATTTTGTAAATCACAAAAATAAAATTTGGATAGGTATTCAAGTTACAGGTGTTTAAAAATAGCAACATATCAATTTTCGGGCCCTTATATTTGCAGCTACAGGGGACGTGAAAGTTTGTTAACCGACTTCTACTTATTTCTAAGGATCTCACTACTTACAAAATTTCAATACCCTAGATTGGCCGTATAGAAGTTAAGTGTAGCCAAAAATTTTGCAAAAATTGAGTTTTGCATAATGGTAAATTTTAGTACCGTATGGAAACCCTAAACATTTGCCTTTTAAAAATTTATAAAGTTTATAAAACCAGCTATATTTTGCCGTTTTCAGATTGAAAATACACCTAATAGAACTCTTGTTATAACAATTTTAATATAGGGCTTTTCCCAATTTTGGGGGGCTGCAGCTCCGTAACGGAGGGGGCTACGAAATAATTTTTTTTGTAATACCTACTCGTGGTTAAAATTTCTTTTCTCTATTTCAAACGATGTAAAAGTTTTTGTAAACATACGGACAGACAGACAGACGGACGGAAGGACGGACGGACAGAGTAAAACTATATTGGCACATTTTTATAAAATTTTTTGAAAATGTGATAAAAATGATTTCATTGTCACCAAAATACTTTGATCTATCTTCACTCTAGGTTTATGCATTAATGTGTTGATGGAAACTAATAATATATATATATTTTACGCTCTTTATTTTCTAAAAAGTTTTTTATTATGTACAAACTTTACTTGACTTATAATAAATATATTACACTTACATAAAGAGCGGTAAAAATCTATCTCTTCCATCTGAATAAGCTTCCATATAATCTAAATATTCAGCTTTAAAACTTTTAAGGAATTTTCTAAAATTATTTAACACGCCACCAATTTTGGATTTTTTTCATTATATGCATTTTCTATTGATTCTATTTTCAATTCATTCTGATTTTCTTCATATTCATTTCTTGTCAGTGGTAATAAACCAAAATGTTCAGTAATTCCTTTACTCTCATCAGTTGGCAAAACATTTGAAATATTCTTGGCAATCATCCCCAATCATCTTCTTCAGAAAAATGATTAGTTGCTTGCTTTTTTTAATTTGTTAAACCTCTTATTTTACCAATAATGGATATATCACCACCATATACTTCTATGTTTAGATGTTGCCAATTCAAAGGAAATAAATCGAATTGGTAAGTAAAAGATTCACCATTTCTAATTTTAAATAAACAAATTTTTTCACCACCTTCTGTAGTTATATATTCCTCCAAAAAATCGTGAAAGATTCTCCAATTAATTTTTTTCAATGAAGCCCATTTCCGTCCACAAATACAATATTTATACCCATAATATTTATACTAATAAACTTACCTAATAGAGTTTTATCTGCAACCTAGCACTCCTACCCACAGAATATTTAGTTAACACTTGCTTTTTTCATATTTTATTTCTAAATTAGTGGCTTAATTAGTTTTATCGCATTATGATGACAGAAGATTATGTTTTTTTTATATATAGCTAGTTGTTTATCAGAAAAAAGCTGTTTTTTTAAAAGATTTTGCTAGTTTTGCTTATCAAACCAAATTTTTTTCTTAGAAATTAAAGGTAAGTGTTTTGTAATAATATGACTTATAATATTTATAATTTTTTTTACATTAGAAATTCCCTGCCGTCATTATTCAACTTTTTTTCATTTCTTTATATTATTTTTTTTATTGTTCTGTTTTATTTTTTTTCTTTTGTTTTATTTTTTTTTTCTATTTAATACAAGACATGCGTTTTACCAAGGCAAAACGTTAAAAGTGTCAGAGAAGTCCCATAGCTATTCTATTTAAGTCAATGCTCAAATCCTAGAGTAAAGCTAACAATAAATATATGAGTAATTATATTGAAGATGAAAATTCTACCTACTTATATACTTTTATATGAACTTGCCTGTGTCTATGGCTTTATTTTTCTATCTATCAGTAGTGATACATTTATATTAGAAATCTGACCATAAATTTATAAGAACTATATGGTTGTGACTTAGGGTGTAAATAGATCTGAGTTCAATCCTCCTTCAAAGATAAAAATTTTTTTTATTTTATTTTTTTAAATTCAACAGAAATAATGAAAAAAATTACAAATAAAGTTAATTTATTTGGATAGTTTCTTTAAAAATTTGTAACTTTAAGAACTAAAATACTTCAGTTTCATAATATAAAAACATAGACCAAATAATTATATAGACGATCAGTTTCATATAAAAAATTTTTAGGTCAGTCCTTACATTTTTGGTTCATCAATTTTAAATTTATTCAAGTAGGTACTTAAATATAAAAAAAAAAATTTAGATTGAAATTGAAAAAAAAATTCACCGTCACCATGAAGCGAATTTGAACCCACGATCCCAACATTATATAAAGTACGAAACATACAAAAAGTAAAATACGTAACTTCTTCATCTTCAAATTTTTAAAATGCAACAACAAAAATTTATCAGTCATTTGTTTTTATTTACTTTTCTGTATATGCATACGTATTTATATATTATCTATATATATAAAAATGAAAGTTTGTTTATTTGTTTGTTTGTTTGTTTGTATGTTTGTTTGTTTGTAGCGAATAGACTCCTAAACTGCCCAGCCGATTTTCATGAAAATTTGTATATAGGGGTTTTTGGGTACGGAAAGAAATCGTGGCCCAAAAATTTTGTTCTAACGGACCGCCAAGTTGGGGCTGTGGTGCAAGTATTTAAACTTCTTTGTTCTAAAATGAAAACGGTTTGACCGATTGACTTCAAATTTTATATACGTGTTGCTCTTTGAGAATTGAGTAGACACTATTAACAGTTTTGGAATTTGTTAACCCATGTCGGGCCGACGGATGGTCAAAAAAAATTTTGGGTCCAAATTTTGTCCGATTTTACGAAATTCTGCTTTGGCTTAAAAGAAAGTCCCAAAAAAATTTTTGTTGAGTTCCATTAACCCATTGCGGCCCAACAGCTTTTTATAGGTTTTTTCAATACTTTACTCTAAATTCGAAACGGTTTAACCAATTGACTTCAAATTTTGTATACGTGATGCTCCTTGAGAATTGAGTTGACAATATAAACAGTTTTGGAATTTGTTAACCCATGTTAAGCCTACGGGTGGTAAAAAAAAATTTTGGGTCCAAATTTTGTCCGATTTTACGAAATTCTGCTTTGGCTTTAAAGAAAGCCCACAAAAAAAATTTTATTGTATTGCATTAACCCATTGGGGCTTAACAGCTTTTTATAGGTTTTTTCAATACCTAACTCTAAATTAAAAACGGTTTGACCGGTTTTCTTCAAATTTTGTATACGTGCTCCCCTGTGAGAATTGAATTGACACTATTAAGAGATTTGAAATTTGTTAACCCATGTCGGCCCGACGGTTGGTCAAAATAATTTTGGAATATAATATTGTCAAAATTTGCGAAGTACTACTTTGGCTAAAAAGAAAGCCTCAAAAAATTTTGTTAAGTGATTTGGAAGCAAATTACGTCCAATTTTGCGCAAGAATGCTTGCCCAAAGAGAAAGTGTAGTCCCGTTAACCCAGTGGGGCACAGTGGCTTTTAATAGATTTTTGCGTTACTTAACTCTAAATTAGAAACGATTTGACCGGTTTACCTCAAATTTTATATGTGTAAAGCAACTTGAAAATAGAGTTGAGTCTGCTAAAAGGCGGTCCTACGATTTTTCAAAAAAAACTTTTTGGAAGTAAATTACGTCAAAATTTGGAAAGTAGTTTGTACTGCTTTGAATTACAGAAAGTTTCAAAAATTACTAGAACAATCCTAGAAAAATGGTTTTAAAAAGATTGCTTTCATACATTTTAAAATTTACATGTGTAAACCGAGTGTAATTTTTGTGTTAACTTTTTGCAGTAACATCAACTTCAATTAAACCTCCATTGTATTAGCTAGTAGATAATAAGTAAGATAATATTCTTGTATTAATAAGCGAGTGCGTATTTTTTTTTTGGTGTATATGGAAATGTAAACAAAAAATGTTTAAATGAATAGTTTTTATTAATGACATTAATATTTCTATTAGGATTTTCAACCATGTAATCATTATATTATTATAAGTATATGTGTGTATATGTATGCAGGAATATTATAAAAGACAATAAACAAAGAACTAGGTATTTACAAACATACATATATATTATGTACAATGTGCAAAAATGTATTCAGACTTAAAGCTATTTAACAAATATAAAACAATTTTGTTTAACAAACTAGATAGTTAGATAAAGATTTTATCAAGTAGGTACTTATAATGCTTTTTAATGATATTTTGGAATAAAACAAACCTGTTTTTGAGACTTTGAACAATCAATATTTCCGCAAAATTGGACGTAATATTTTCCAAAATTTTTATACCCGTATGACTATATAGCCAAAGGGTATAATAAATTTGCCATTACGTTTGTAACGCAGAGAAGGAGGGGGGGTAGATATAGACTCAAGTGTATGGATCGGATCAGAATCGAAAAATAAATCGATTTAGCGATGTATGTCCGTCCGTCTGTCCGTCCGTCCGTCCGTCCGTCCGTCCGTCCGTCCGTCCGTCCGTCCGCACGATAACTCAAAAACTAAAGGAGCTATAATCTTGAAATTTTCGCAAATTAGTTTTTTTTCAATAGCCGTCATCGCTATTTAAATCCAGCCATTTTGGTCCATGGGTTCGGGTAGCTGCCATACAACTTCCTTTTTTATATGAGTATTACTCTGTACCTATTACAGCTGCGTGTCTGAAATTTTGCCAAAAGTAGTTTAGTTTTATGGCCAAAGAGTTTGCAAAATTTGGTTGATCAAGTGGAGTGGGTTCGAGTAGCTGCCATACAACTTCTTATTTTATATAAGCATTACTCTCCACCTAATTAAGCTGGGTGTCTAAAATTTTGCTAAAAATAGTTTAGTGTAATGGCCAAAGTTTCTGCAAAATTTGGTTGGTCTACTGTAGAGGGTTCGAGTAGCTGCCATACAACTCCCTATTTTATATGAGCATTACACTACACCTAATGAAGCTGGGTGTCTGAAATTTTGCCAAAAATAGTTTAGTGTAATGGCCAAAGTTACAGGAAAATTTGGTTGGTCTACTGCAGAGGGTTCGAGTAGCTGCCATACAACTCCTTCTTTTATATGAGTATTCCACTACACTTAATTAAGTTGTATGTTTGAAATTTTGACAAAAGTAATTAATCGGATGATATAATGTATATGATACGGTCATACGGGTATCCCAGAGTTGACACAGTCTACTCTACTACACTCTTCCTCGTTTTTTGTACAATTGTCGAACGGCAATTGTCAAACAGGCGTCCGTCGGAAAAAAAACCTATAAAAAGCTGTTGGATAGCAATGGGTTAACGGAAACCCACAAATAATTTTTTTGAGGCTTTTTTTCAACCATAATCTAAGGTAAAAATAGGCTGACACAAATTTTTGTTGAGTTCGGTTAACCCGTTCGAGCACGAGAGCGCAATAAGCTTTTTCAATGTTTTTGAAGTTGAGCCGAAACAGTTTGCACAAATACAGGTTGATTTTGCAGTTCAAAAGAGAGGCTGCAAAAAATTTTTATTGAGTTCGATTAACCCATTTTCCACGACGACGCCATGAAGTTCTTTATAAATTTTATTTGAATAAACAATTAACTGAATTTAAATCAAAAATTTTGTACGAGCATTTTAATTATAAAAGCCTACCGGTTTAATTTGGTATTGACCTGTTTACGCATGTTGTTGAAAAAAGGTAAAACAAAAATTACACATGGTGTAGGTGTTAATTTTAAAATATAATAAAGAAATTTTTTAAAACGCTTTTTTAGCACATTTTCAAAAAATTTTGTAAAAATGTGCCTATATAGCTTCACTCTGCCCGTCCGTGTATCCGTCCGTCCGTATGTTTACAAAAACTTTTACTCCGTTTTAAATAGAGTAAAGAAATTTTAACCACGGATAGGTATTGCAAAAAAAATTATTTCGTGGAAGAATTTTTTTCTGTAGCCTCACCCGTTACTTTGAGGGGCTGTAAAGTTGGAAAAAGTCCTGTATTCAAATTGTTATAACAAGAGTTATATTAGGTATATTTTCAATCAAAAAACGGCAAAAGATAGCTGGTTTTATAGACTTCATAAAATTATTTTTGAACACCTATAACTATAAATATCTATTACACCTGTAACTTGAATCAAAATTTTTTTAGTGATATACAAAACTGAAAGCTCTTTAATTATAATTCAACATGTGTCAAAGTTTTTCTAAATTTTGAAGATGTACGAAGCTACAGCCTCCGTAAATTCCAAAAAGCCCTATATTTAATTTGGTATAACAAGAGTTCTGCTATATTTTTAATCTAAAAACGGCAAAAGAGAGCTACCTTTTTAGGCTTCACAAAAATATATTGCTAAAATGTATAGGGTTGAAAACATAACAAAGCAAATTAGCTGTGTGACTATTGTGATACTGAAACTACAAAATAGTTATAAAATAGCAATACCTGTCATGATAGCCAAATAGCAACGGATGTGTAAAAGTTACGGCAAATGCAAAGATGTTTGATTTTCGATGTCACTTACATGACAGCTTAATAGAAATATATGTTTAAAAGCTGTTATAATATCAAAAATTATAAATAAAATTAAATTGTTTGAATACAAAAAAAAATTTTTAAAATTACAAAGTTCTTATAATATTTCCGAATATAAACTTTGTAATAATGTAATTTATATCTTGTCTAAAGGTATAAATTATAATTTTTATATGAACAAATATGATTCTCCAGAAGATAAGAAAGGCTAAATTCACTTGCGATTAAAATTTTATCGGTTAATTTTCAAAAATACTTCGAAATAAAAAATGCACCATTAAAATATTAGGTATTTAATAAATAAATAAAAAAATTATTTTTGAGAAAAAATTATTTTCTCGAAAATATATTTTAAAAATTTTATTAAATCAAAGGTTAAAGTTGTAACAATTGATAATAATAATTTAGTAGGGGTTCATTCTTTTATAATTTATAAAATTTAAATAATTTTGGTAATTTTTTCTGCCATGTTTTTTTTCTACCATGTTTATTTTTGCCTTTAAAAAGCTATACATCTTTCATGATAGCTAAAAAATTAGTTTTTCAAAATATGTAAATATTCTGATTGCGAATATATTAAGTATAAAGTCAAAAGGTCACAAGAATATAATATTAATTAGAATTTAAAGCAATTATGATTTGTAGGCAGCAAATATTATTTTTTAAAAAGTTAAATAACTATCAGGGATTCATATTAAGTATATTTGCTAAATTGCTTGCATCACAACTACTATGGTGTACATAATAAAAAAAAAAATGAGGAAGATTATAGTTGCCCTTGTCAACTTTTAGATATCCATGCGTACCTTATTTTATGTTGTAAAATATAAAAAAAAAAAATAATAAAAAACAAAATTTGCCCCACATAAAAACAAAACAAAAGAAAAAAAAAATAAAAAAATATTTCGCCTACCCTTAAATTTTGGTCGAATCTTAACCACAGACATAGAGACAGCAAATACAGACACACATAGCTAGATCGATTTACTTTTCATCAGCTTCGAAATCGTATCTTTGACTTTATATCTAGCTCGTCAAGATCAATGCTTTACAAACGGAGGAGCAATTTTAATATACTCGTGGTCATAATATCATATATGTATGTATGCAAGAGTATAAAAAAAAAATTGATAATAAAAATTATCTAGGTATTGTAATAAGATGAGCCACTCCAACCACTCCATTTTGGTTAAAAACAATACTAAACAAATAAATTAAAAATGTAAAATATATAAGTAAGTATTTATAAGAAATTAAAATTAGATTTTATATTATGTTTTTATATGTATTTTACAATACTTCTTTTATCAATAATTCTTCACATTTTTATCAAAAATTTTTTTTTAGGTTATGAATGCTAAATCTAATTATATAATTTAATAAAATTGAAAAACATTGTTAACAATTTTAAACACAATTTTATTACTTTTTGCCACTTTGTACCTACATGAATAAAAAATATTAAGGAATACTTTGCAATTCAATTTCAAATATCCCTATACTTTATATTATACCAATAGAAAAAAAACAAAGTAGTGGTTTTGAAAGAGCATTGGAAAAGTATCGTTCTGTTTCTCTCTTGCAGAAATTTTAATAACAGAAAGGTTTTGCAACATACATATATTTTACCTAATTTTTTTAATGAAATTTTTTTTTGTTTGGTGTACAAAATACATTAATATTTCTGAATGACAGTGGCACATCTTATTAATAATTGACATTCTTTGTTGATAATAAAATAGCTGCGGCAACAACCTATTACATTTCAAAGAAAATTAGCTTTGTACATATCTAAATGTTTAAACTAGCTTTCCATGCATAACTATTTAGCTTTGTACAAAGCATATCTATTTAGCTTTGTACAAAGAAAAATAGCTTTGCATGCATATCTATTTAGCTTTGTGCAAAGCTAAATAGTTATGCATGCACGTGGTGACATTATAATAGTATTAAAGTATAAAGGACAGTTTCTGGAAATGTTTTTACACATTATTCTCATGCTTATTACAAAAGACATCTCAAAAAACTAAAGCAACATCCGATAAACACAAGTTTTTATAAAAAAATTGATTTGAGTACATCAATTTCGCTGTCAAATAATAATGCGAACAAATGGTTCTTAACAATGGATGTATATTACAAACAAATGTTGAACAAATGGTTCTTAACAAACATATAATAATTAGTAATTCATTGAAATCAAAAAGAAATTTTTTTTGTGCAGCCTATATTTTCATCAGATCTCAATATTTATATAGCAGATAGTGCAAGACAAAATAATGATGCTATTATGTTATCGAAAAAATTAAAGCAAAATTTGTATATCTATCATACAAAACCGATTCTGTTTTTATACCTTTGCTACATTCTTTAAAATCGTTTTAAATTAATCTTGTCTATGAATATTATATTATACCTACATAAATATTTTAATTAAATTATACTTTAAAAATTAAAAACGTTTTCTATTCTATGAAATTAAATAAACTTTTCATTTATATATAGTATTTAAATATTAATAATATTTGTTGGAAATAAGCTATTATTAACATAGATCGAAAAAAGCTATGATAATCTCAAATATGGCAAATTTGCCAATTCGACTATATTGGCATTTTTTTAGCTAATGCCAAAATTATGCAATATGGTAATTTAAGTAAAAATACTTTAATTATTTCCAGTTTACTAGGGTAACAAATAAGTTTTCCAAAAAGCTATTTTGCTGTTATTGAAAAAATAATAAAAACCAAATAGTATTATGGTAATAAAAATTACTTTAACAGCTATTTAGCTGTCATTTTACAGTAAATCGCTATTGCGTGTATTACTTCTTTGCTTATAAAAAAGCATATTAGTCGCAAAAGCTATTTACATTTATTTTTGGTTGTGCTAACGTTTTCTTGACTCGAAAACTTGTAAATTAGCATTAGTTGCAAAGTAGCTATTCTAGTCCATTAGGATGACGTTGTAAAAGCTAAAATTTAGCTGCGAAAGCTAATTAGAATATAAATGTTAGTTGGGACCTGTTCCTTGAATACCTCTTTAAATATTTTTTCCTTAATATACAAAATTTAAAGGTCTAACATTATATTTTAACACATGTTAAAAGATTTTCTTAAATTAAAAAAGGGTTTTTTAAATTGAAGAAAGTGTCTCTCTGTTTTAACCATTTTTGTTTAAATAGTAAAATTCTAAGTAAAATTTTAAATTTTGGTGGAATTTACAATTTAATTCCTAGAACCTAACAAAGTTTGGTGAAAGGGAAGTAGTGAAGATTATATCCTCGAGAAATTTTGCAACATTCCCCATAAAGGGGCTACTAGGACTTAAAAATTAAAAATTTATTTATTTATTTTTTTTATTTATTTATTTAATAAAAAGAAATATAAGTTACAATTATTATTTATAAATACTAGACTTAGACAATAACTTAAAATTGGTATAAAAAGTCTTAGCAATTATAAAGCTTATATAAACGATTATACAATATAAATACAAAAATAGCTATATATTCATACATATATATATACACATATACATATACATACATATATATACATATACACATATATTTATATACACATACATACATATACATTTAATTTTTTATAAGCCAAATAAATCATTAACAATAGTAGTAACATTTTTATATTTTATTAACATTTCCATTTTATCAATTTTTTGTTATAGTTCTAATAACCTTCCTAATAAAATTGAATCATTTTTTATCAAAAACTTTAATTTAGTTGTGAATCTACCCATATCACTGCATTTTTTTAAATCCTGTGGAAGACTGTTATAGATTCTGATTGTGGAAATTGAGCAAAAATTACTGTTATTAGCCAATTCAGTTCTAGCTTTTTCGTGACACAATTTATCCATATTTCTTGTATAGTTGTGTATATTCCTTCTCTTTTTTAATAAAGTTTTGCTTTTAGTTATGCCTTTTCAATTTTGTGAATTATTTTAGCCTTTTCCAATATTATTAATTCATTTAGCTTAAGAAAACCTGTTCTACTATATAGTTCTTCAGTAGGTGTGCGCCAATTTAACCCATAGAGTATCTTGATGGCTTTATTAATCGCTGTGCTCACTTTCTTTCTTAGTGTGGCAGTACAACACGACCATGTCGCCACATTGTATCGGATATGGGACATGATGTGTGCGTGAAACAACAGTCTAGCTGATTTATCCTCTAATTTCAACCCACATCTCTTAAAAGCACCTAGTAATGGCATAACTTTTTTCAAAATGCAATTAACATGATCGTACCATGATAGTTTAGAATCTATGGTAATGCCAAGATATTTATAACATTGTTCCCTTTTGATTTCTTTGTTCCCAATACAAATTTTTAGATTAATATCATCCATTTACCCATTTCCTATATCTATCTAGATCCTCATTTACAAGTCTTTCCAGAGACTCAGCATTTTTTCCTGTATATATAAGTAAAGTATCATCAGCGAATATTTTATAGTCCGCTTTTAAGTTAGCATATTGCATATTATGTACATATAGTAGATATAGTGTTGGTCCAAGTACAGATCCTTGCGGGACCCCCAAAGTTAATGCACTTTTACCACTATACACACCATTGACTTTGGTCACAATAAACCTGTTTTCAGGATATGATTTTAGAAGTTTATGAGGAAGTCCCCTTATTCCAATTTCATATACTCTATCCAATAGAATTTTATGATCCACAGTATCAAAAGCTTTTCTTAAATCAACAAAAATTGAGCAGACATAATTTCCTTTATCCAGATTGCCAATAATAGATCTGATAGAATCATTTATTGCTACATCTGTGCCATGAGATTTCTGGAAACCAAATTGATTAATATCGAATCCACCGGAACTTTTGATAATTTCACAAATTTTTTATTGATTATTTTTTCATAAATCTTACTCAAACAACTAGTAAGTGTAATAGGTCTAGAGTTAGAAGTATCCAAAGGAGAACCATTTTTGTAAATAGGTATCACAGATGCGGATTTTAATGTTTGTGGATATACACCTGAGCGAAAGCAATTATTAACAAGATTACTGATTATTGGCGATATAATATTAGCTATAGTTTTTAAATGCTTTGCTGCTACGTTATCCGAGCCAGGTGCATTATCTTTCAAATTCATAATAACAGAATAAACTTCATTATGATTTGTAGGAATTAGAAACATAGAGTTTTCATTTATTATATTTCTTATCGTATTTTCATCCCTAACTTGAATGTTATCAGCTAATTTTTTCCCAATATTACTGAAGTGATCATTAAAACTGTTAGCTAAATCATTACTGCTATTTAAAAGTTTATAATTATATCTAATTTCCTTAATTATTTTCTTATCATCTGATTTTTGGTTTGCTATGTGAGAGTTCAAAACTGTCCATATCTTTCTAGTATTTGAACCTGCTGTTTGTTATTTTTTGTTAAAATGAGCTTGTTTAGCTTTTTTTATCTTAATATCGACCTTGTTTTTCATTTTGTTGCAATTAAATTTATGCTCTAAACAATTTGGGTACTTTTTGTGTCTCTTGTATAATTCGTTTCTATACTCCATCATTTTTAAGATTTCCTTAGACATCCAGTGATTGATTAACAATTGAACACTTTTCTTTAACAGTACTTATTAGTTTAACCAGTTCATCCACATTTTCGTAATCATAATTACGTAAATAATTTTCCATTAGATGTGAGTATTTTGCATAATTTGTAATATTTATTTGTTAATTCTCCATAGCTTCAAGTTTTCTAAGAACTGTTTTAATTTCTACACAAATAGCTTTATGATCTAAGTTTGGGATATCATGCATGGTGATATCAAACCCAAATCGATTCGTTTTAAAATCCGAAAGTACATGATCAATAAGTGTCGCTGAATTTGCCGTTACTCTAGTAGCATTATCAAAATCAATATTATTTTTTATATGAACTGAATTGACATCTAGCATATCTTGATACCGACTGCTTACATCTGTTTCAGAGAGTAGATCAATGTTTGTATCACCAATTAATATTATATTTTTATATTTATCAAACAATTGGTCTAAGTACTCTACAAATGCATCATTGTTCTCATTCGGGCTTTTGTAGCATACCGCAATGTTAATAACAGGCTTAGTATCTTCTAAGGAAATTACTATAGTATTGAATGAATTCGATGTGTTCAGAATTTTATAGCTAATACTTTGTTTTACATATATGGCAGCCCCACCTCCCCTGCTCAAGTTATTTGAAATAAATGATGCTGTATACCCAGGAATATTGAAGTATTTTTCCTCAACAGAATATAATCATGTTTCACCAACCATGATAATGTCAACCCCTGTTTTAATTTTTATAAAAGCTTCTACTTCAATTAGATTTTTTCTTAGACTTCTAGAATTAAAGTGCACAATTTTGATATTAAATAGCTTATCCAACATCATGGTATTCCTATCATATAGTTTTGCCAAGATTCTCTTATTTTCTGCAGATGTTCTCTATATTTATTATCTATATGTCTCCTGAAAATAGTTAGATCTTGTAGTACTTCTTTTCTAGATAATCCTGTAGATTCATGATAATTGTAATATAGTTTAGAGAGTTCTTGGTGGTTGTTTGGTAATCCTTCTTGATGTATAAGTACTTTCAGACTAGTCTGTGTCATACCCTCATAACAAATGTCATCATGATCATAAAAATAAGATAAAAACAATCTTACATTATTATATATTCTGTGATCTCTAAATCTAGAAGTGGCATAAATATTATGACCAGATTCAATGGCATTTCTTGTTAATCTGACTATCGGTGGTGCTAAAGGATCTATAAAACTTTTACCTTTAGATTTTTCAACATCGGTACAGCTATCATTTAGAGTTTCTCCCTTAATCCAGTTAACATATTTATCTGTTGTCACTTCTTTAACTTTCTTTGTTTTTACAGTTTGATATCAATTTCTTTGTTTAATTTATCAGATTTATTATCGGAAATTATACTAATATTATAACTGTTATTATTATTATTATTATTATTAATAGTAGTATTTTTATTTTTATTATCATCAATAATATTATTATTGCTATTATTACAAGATACATTTTTACTACTAATGATTTCATCACTAATATTTTCAACATTATTATCCTTATTGGCACATTTATCATGAATGATTTTGTTTTTATTGTCTTTATCATTCATTAGAATTTTATTTTTTCTTGACCAAAATTTAGGAACATAAGTGAGTATGCTAAAATGTCTTTTCACATGATTTTTCTTAGAGCTTTTATTTTTAATCGTAATTCTAGTTTTATTATAACTATTATTATTGTTATTGGAAACATGAACACTAGTTTTCTTGTAAATATTATTATTATTATCATTATTATTATTATCATTATTATCATTATTATTATTATTATTATTGTTTTTGGGATCATTATTTTTTGTATTATCAAACTTATTACTATAATTAATTGTAGTAGAAAAACTATTTGTATTACTAATATTATTATTAGTAGTAATATTATTAATGTTACTAATTTGAGTACTATTTATACTAATTCTATCATTATCATTTTTGGTATCATATTTAGTATCATTGTAATTTGCGTTGTTTTGAACTATTTCAATTGTTTCATTTTGTTCAGTTCCTATTATCTGTGATTGCTAGTAGCCTATTTTTTGTTTTTTTAAAGTAAGTTTATGTTGAAAAGCAGGGCAGGATCTGCTAAAAGTTTTGTGATTAACATCCACATTGACTTTTAATTTCTCATTATTTTTCAGACAGTTTATGCACTTATTGATATCTTCATTCTTGCATTCACTAGTTTTATGTTCCTGATGGCACTTCAAACAAGTTTCAGCATTCCTACAGTCAACTGATTTATGATTAAATCCTTTGCACTTAATACATCTTGGAATGTTTATGGCGTCAAATACTTTATATCTTTCCCAACCTATACATACTTTTTCATTTGACAAAATTTTTGGGAATGACTCCTTATCAACTTCAATAATAGTGTTGAACATTTCCTTGTTATATTTTTTAACTGAATATGTTTTTAGCACTTTAATTTCACTCATTTCTAGGAAAGTATTTTGTTTTTTTAGCTTTTCAATAATATCTGTATCACTATATTTATAATTAACATGCACAATTTCAACTTTTGGTTTCATTTCTACCGTGATTTTGATCTCATAGCTTCCGTTTAATTTTTCTTCCAATTCATTCTTAATTTTTTCACGATCATCTTTTGTACCTGTTTCTATCAAAATTATACCATTTTTCCTATTTGCAACATTTTTGATATTTAATTTTTTGGATCAACCACATTTTGTCACAAGTCACATTTTGTTTTTTCGTTATTTTGCTTACTCTTCGGTTTTACAAGTAAAGGTAATTCTTTTTTTATTATCGTATTAGTACATTTTTTCGTATTTTTTAAAATATCGGCAAATGAACTCGTATTAGCTTTTTCATTTCCAGTATTATTTATTTTTTTGCATATCTCATCATTTTTTTTTATTGCATTTATGAATTGTTCATTCACCTGCCATCTAATTCTTTTTGTTGACTATATTTAATTTCCTCCAGACGTTTCATATAATTTGTTTCTATCGCCTTTAATAGTTCTATAATTTCCTTCTCATTATTTTTAATTGCTCTATCGAACTCTTCTTTATACTCTTTTAGTTGCTCGTTACTTTTTGTTACCGCACTTTCCATATTTTGAAGGACCAAGTCTACATTTTTAATGTATTGGACACAGTCATCGCATATAAACTTAATCTTCTCATTAGCAAATAACATATTTACTGTTGATTGATCCAAGCCAGAACATCTTAGCGCTTCATGGTATATTTTTTACACACTCCTGCACATTCTATCCCTGTTTCCCCCTTTATTTTCATCTTGCACTTTTGGCACGAAGCCATTGTTGTTAAATATAGTTGAACAACAAATTAAAATAAATTTTGCTGAGTAATATTTTTTTTTTTAATTTTACCGTATTTAAATAATATTTTAATTGATAAGTAACACGTCCGAACTTAACAAGTAATACTTAATATTGTTTTTATAAGTAAGCAGTAAGTTAGTCACCAACGTATATATTTCCTAAATTAAACGTTAATATGGAAGCTTCAACATTATATTCCAATAAAATACTTAGTATGAAACACTATATTATTTTGAAAATGTGCTTTTTTATAAACCCTTGATTTTTTTCATCACTTGTTTAGAATTATTCTTGCAATTTTTCAACAAATTTATCAAATTTCACTTGAAACTTTTCATAATTATTAAATAATAATAAAAATAAAAACTTTAATTCAGTTAACATTATTTGCCGGAAACCCACTATTCTCAACTCTATCGTCAAGGAGCACCAAATTTTCAAGAAACACCACGTATAAAAAAATTAAAGATAATCGTTCAAACTGTTCTTTAAAGTTTTTGTTTCGTAATCGGTTAAAAATATTCGACAAAACATTTTTTTAAACATTCCCCTAATTTAAAGAAGTCTTACCTACTTTCAAAAATTGGATGTAATTTACTTACAAATTTTTTTTTGAACAAAGGGATTGGCATGGGCTAACAAATTCCAAGTCTGTTAACAGAGTGAACTCTCTTCTCTTAGAGGAACACATAAACAAAATTTGAAGTCAATCGGTTAAATCATTTCTAATTTATAGCAAAGCAACGAAAAAACATTTAAAAATCTGTTGGGCCACAATGGGTTAACGCAATTCCACAAATATTTTTTGAGGCTTTCTTTTTAACCAAAGTAGTATTTCAAAAAATTGGCTGAAACTTGCTTTTTTGAGACCTTGCCAACAAGTTAAAAAAATTTTGCGCAATTAGTATAAATTTATAAAATATACTTCACACAATAAATATTGATGGCAATATTCATAACTTTAAATTTATTATTCTGCATCCCATACACGATGTTTTCAACTTAGCAGGCGTGCTTGCGAAGTTGAATCGTATATGAGAAAGTTGAAAGCCTAATTTGGAAGTTGAAAAGTTGGATGTGATAAAATAAAAATTTTGGGTTTTGTGGGCTAAGTCTTTGGTTTACATTTTGAGTTGTATTGTGTATGGGCAAGTTGAACAGCTTAAATGTCATTTATTTCTTTTTTTTTTGTATTTTCTATTTTTGACACGAAAGATCGTTGAGATAATCTAATTGAGATAAAATAATAAAACTATAATGTTTCAAATAATAAAGAATTAAGTAAACAATTTTAAATAATTATAAAACTAAGTTAGAAAAATATTTTAAAAACTGTGTAATGGCAAACGAGAAGAGAACCAAAACATTTAATTTGAATTATGAGTGTAGTAAATAGTTCGGCGGGATGTCAACGTCTTTTTATGTGTAAGAAAAAAGTACAATTTAATTTAAATTTACTCACATTTGGTATGATTTGAGTCTTACACAATAAAAACATATCATCATATATCTGTCGATATTTTTTTTTGTGCAAAAAAAAATTATAATTTTATTTAAATTTACTCACATTTAGTACGATTTTAGCCTTACACAATAAAAACATATCATATAATTTATTAATCACTAGTAAAATAGCCTGTCGGACTAGGTATAATTTTAATTTCTATTTTTATATACATATATATTCTTTTTTCTCCTACCATCGCGCTCCAGAATTAATAAAAGGAAAAAACATTTGTTTAAAACGTTTTCATTATAATTTTCTGTATCTACCTTGTAACAGATTTCTTATACGTTTTGATTTTTTTTCCCCTTGCAAAAAATTGCATCTACATATTGAAGTTAGTTATTTATTTTAAATAGATAAAAGACGTTCCTTTAATTTATCTTATTCCCTTTTCTTATACTCTTGGGCTACAGAATTATTATAATTTTCTGTATCTACCTTCTAACATATTTCTTATTCGTTTTGATTTTTTTTTCCTTTTGTTAGTTATTAGTTCTGTAACTGATATTAAAATAAAAGTATACAGATCATATATCCCGTTAAATAATTATATTTTTTGTTGTTATGAAATTAAAATTAAAATTTTTTTTTCAATGAGAAAAAAAACAAATTTTCTCATATTGTAATTTAATTCTGGTCAATCTATTATTTTGTCAATTTTCCCATTCTTTAATTCTTCCGACAAAAGATACCGCGCTTAATATTTTCCTCACTGGTAAATTATTAATTCCTCGAATTGGCCATCATAATTCATAAACAAATAAATATCACTTTCTCTCTCCCACTTCATTCGTTAATCATGTCATTATTATAATTCTTAATTTCCCATCAAAAGTTTTCGCGATAAATCAAATCGCGTTCAATAAATTTTCTCACAAATTAAATGCTGATTCTTACAATTATTTATTATAAATACTAACGTTCTTTAAAGATCAGTCTTATAAGTTATCAATCTTCCTCAGTTCCTTCTTTACTAGAAGGAATATATTAAAATTAATATTATATTAAGTTAATATTATAATTAAATAAATTAATTAAATAGAGTAATTATTTAAATTAAAAGAAAGTAATGTTAACTATTTAAGTATAATAAAATAAATATTGAAATATTTATTTTATTATACAAATAACCAAATTTTATAATTGTTTGAATATTTTATTATTTTTGATTTTGAAAATAAATAAAAATAAAAGTTACATACTCAAATGTAAAAAATGGATTTATACGTTTTGTTATAATTTTCTGTGTCACCTTCTAACAGATTTCTTATGCGTTTTGATTTTTTTCCCCTATAAAAAATAGAAACTACATATTGTAGTTAGTTATTATTTCTTCAAAAGTTATTTAAATAAAAGTATAAATAATGAAATGTAAAAAATAGCTTTATACATTTTTGTTATAATTTTCTGTATCTACCTTCTAACAGATTTCTTATACGTTTTGTTTTGTTTTTTCTTTTATAAAAAATAGAAACTACATTTTGTAGTTAGTTATTAGTTCTGTAACCGATATTAAAATAAAAGTATACATACTGAAATGTAAAAAATAGCTTTATACGTTTTAATTATAATTTTCTGAATCTTCCTTCTAACAGATTTCTTATACGTTTTGTTTTTTTTTTTCTTTTATAAAAAATAGAAACTACATTTTGTAGTTAGTTATTAGTTCTGTAACCGATATTAAAATAAAAGTATACAAACTGAAATGTAAAAAAATGGATTTATACGTTTTTGTTATAATTTTCTGCATCTACCTTCTAACAGATTTCTTAGTTCTGTAAGATATATTAAAATAAAAGTATACATACTGGAATGTAAAAAATAGCTTTATACGTTTTTATTATCATTTCCTGTATCTACCTTCTAACAGCTTTCTTAGTTCTGTAAGAGACATTAAAATAAAAGTATACATACTGAAATGTAAAAAATGGATTTATACGTTTTTGTTATAATTTTCTGTAATCTACCTTCTAACAGATTTCTAATGCGTTTTGATTTTTTTTCCCCTATAAAAAATAGAAAATACATATTGTAGTTAGTTATTATTTCTTCAAAAGTTATTTAAATAAAAGTATAAATACTGAAATATAAAAAATAGCTTTATACATTTTTGTTATAATTTTCTGTATCTACCTTGTAACAGATTTCTTAGTTCTGTAAGAGATATTAAAATAAAATTATACATACTGGAATGTAAAAAATAGCTTTATACGATTTTATTATAATTTTCTGTATCCACCTTTTAAGAGATTTCTTATACTTTTTGATTTTTTTTCCCCTTGCAAAAAATTGAAACTACATATTGAAGTTAGTTTTTTATTGCAAATAGATAAAAGATGTTCTTTTAATTTCCCTTATTCCTTTTTCTCGTACTCTTGCCCTACAGAATTATTATAATTTTCTATCTACCTTCTAACAAATTTCTTAGTTATTTATTTTAAATAGATAAAAGACGTTCTTTTAATTTCTCTTATTATTTTTTCTCCTACTCTTGCGCTACAGAATTAATATATTAAGTTAATATTATAATAGTTTATTTTAGTTCTGTAAGTGATAATAAAATAAAAGTATACATACTGAAATGCAAAAAATAGCTTTATACGTTTTTCTTATAATTTTCTGTGTCTACCTTCTAACAGATTTCTTATACGTTTTGATTTTTTTTTCTTTTATAAAAAATATAAACTACAAATTTTAGTTGGTTATTAGTTCTGTAAATCATATTAAAATAAAACTATACATACTGAAATGTAAAAACTAGCTTTACATGTTTTTATTATAATTTTCTGTATCTACCATCTAACAAAATTCTTATACGTTTTATTTGTAAAAAAAAGAAGTATGTTACATGTGTAAATAACACTTAACATAACATAGAGTACGTTAATCAGCAGTAGCAGGAGTTTGTCTTTTATTATATTTAGATTTTATAAAACGTCAAATTTTGAATTAGAAATAATTTTTTTTCAATTTTTTAACTGAAATAAATTCAACAATTGCTTTCATTATTTGAATGTTTTGAAATACAAATAAAGTAATGCAAATTTTGACGTTTTATAAAATTACAAATCAATTCTGTTTCGATGTTCAATTAACGTTTAAGTGTTTACATTTTAATGTAAAAAGTGTTTGTTTACAAGATTTTCTGATAATTTGAAAGTAAAGCATTTCTTATAAAATTAAAAATATAAATTGATTAAAAAATTAAAAATATCAGATTAAAAATAATATAAGCATTTTATTAATTTTAAAAATTTGAATTTTAGTAATATTTTTAATTAAAGAATAATAAGGATAGAAATAGAATTATAGAAACAATTTTGAACACCATAGAAATTTTTCATTGTGTCCATAATATAAATAATATAAAAATATACCAATTTGTCATTTAATTTTGCTGCAAATTGTTCAATACAACCGTTTAGCGCTTCATTCAGTGTAGCGCTACTTCATTCTGAACGCGACTATTGCTTAAATTTGTTTATTTATGACAGAAGTGCTCAAAACTCCTTATCATAAATATAAAAGATGAGAAGTAGCCAATTCTAATAGCAATATTTCAATCTGAAATTGATCTTTCCATACCTGTAATCTGGATCACTTCATATTTAAAGGAAAACTAAATAGGATTCCTAAAAATTTATAAATCAAATCTAACCAGAATTCTTAGAATTTCAACTTAAAAGAATTAAAATATTAAGAGTTGAATTATATATTATAACATTTAAAAATAAGTCAATTAAAAGAATAAATTTAAAAACTATTTAAAATTGAAATAATTAATCAACTGTTCTTAATCATTCATTAGTAAATGCAGAATTGGATAAAAACTTTTATTAAAGAAACAATAAACTATTAGTAATAAACTTTATTTAAGTTAGTTTCCCTCCTTTTCCCACTGTAAGTTGTAGTCAATAGAGTCAAGTTTCTTATAGCAATGTAGTCTTATAACTTAATAAAAAAAATTCTTCTCATTTCAGTTTTGCACTCTGATTTAAACTAATTTATGCTGTTAATTTTTTATAATTTTTTATATATGCTTTCAATATAGAGAACAAACTTATAAATATCTCGGTATTATAATAGATGACAAATCATTATGGAATGATCATAATAATTACATTATAAAAAAGATTATGCCATTGCTAGGTTCTATTAGGAGAAGTGGAATAATATTAGATGACAAATCAGATAAACTATTATTTCATGCACACATCATGTCTCACATAAGATACGATGTGGCGACATGGTCGTGTTGTTCAAATACATTAAAAATGAAAATATTAATAAACAAAGCAATCAAGATACTATACAAACTAAATTGGCGTACTCCAACTGATGATCTATACAAAAATACGGGATTCCTTAACTTAGACGAATTAATAATATTGGAAAAGTCTAAAATTATACATAAAATAGAAAATGGTGTTACTAAAAGTAAAACTTTATTACCAAAAAGAAGGAATATTCACAATTATAACACAAGAAACATGGGAAAGCTATGTCATGAAAAAACTCGAACTGAATTGGCTAGAAACAGTAATTTTTGCTCACCAATAAGAATTTACAACTATCTTCCGGAGAATTTAAAGAATTGCAGTAATATAAATCGCTTCACATTTAAATTGAAAATATTATTAAAAAAAGATCAGGCTTTATTAAAATAATTGTTAGAATTATAACTTAATTAATATTTTATTGTTAAATATACATTAAGTTATAACAAAAATATATATTTAATTTTTTATTTATACTCCATACCTGTACATATATATTATAATTGCTAAGACTCTTATACCAATTTTAAGTTATTGTTTAAGTTTAGTATATTGTAATTTTATAACTGTAATATCATGAATTTATAATAAATAAATAAAGAAATAAAAAAGTATATGAGTGATAAAGAAACAGAATGTTTGGAAAAGGTTTGTGTCCGCACTAATTTAGCGGTGAATTTTGCGAGCAATCTCTGGGTAAAATAAAGTATTAACAAGTAAAGCAACAGTCAGTCGGTGCAACCGACTTAGAAATACCCTACACCTATTGGGTTCAAATTTAAGGACATATCCATAAGTCATTTTAACACCATAAAAGCTGTTATTAATTTGATCGTAAGTCATAGCTAACCAAATTAACTTTATAATACTAAAAAAAATTTCTAATTACACTATCTATTAAAAAATATTACAAATTCTTACTAATTTTTCTATTTAAAAATATTAAAAAACAAACAAACTTGAAATAAATGAAAATATATTTGGAATAAATTCAATTACAAAATAAAAAAATTCTAATTATTAAACTTTGTGATAAAAAGATAATCAAAGCATAATATATTTAATAATCCAAATTTTTAAAAATCGCAATTATTTTAAATGGTTAGTTTATATACCTAATAGAAAAGCTTATAAACGCAAAATATGCAATAAATGTTTTTCTAAAATACAATTACAAATTTAGACCTTTTCATATAATTCATTTAAATATAAAAATAAATTTTACATAATTGCAGCAAGTACCTTTGAACATAGCTGAACCACTACAATTAAGTCTAGATTTCGGAGACACATAGAACATAGGAAATATATTCTTTGGCTTCGAAATTAAACTTGACCACAAACAATTCACATGGTACTTTCATTACTAGTAACCTAGTGTTAAATTTCGTCAAAATACCGGCATTATTTTTTGAGTTATGGTGTTTTTAAGATATATGTTTGTTAGTTCTTGAACTTTTCAAGGGTTTCAGAGCCTGAAATTATGGTACGATTTCGTCCATATGCAGTCCTGTCATACTTTCAATACTAATTAACCCTTGTACACAATTGGAACGTTCTATCTTAATTTTAAGTTATTAGTTTTATTAATTTCGATGATAAGCTTTTTCACATTGGGGGGTCTAAGAGATGTTCTGAACCACCACTCCTATTGATCAATTAGGGGGGCACGCAAGAAATAGTAAAGAACACCCTGGGCCAAATTTGAAGCTTCTACATTTGTTTCAAGTTACTATCTTTATTAATTTCGAAAATATGCTTTAAGGTCCTCGGAACTGAGTGGCTGGTCCCCGACCCACTACTCCAATGGGGCCCAAATTTCAAAGACACTTACGAAATAGGAAGGGACACTCTGATACCAAATTTGGAGGTTCTATCTTCATTGGTTTCGGAATTATGCTCGTTTGGCCTAAATTCGATCAAAAAGTTCTAAGTTCCGAACCAATTGTCCAATCCTCACCGTAAATAATCATCGCCGTAGTTTCATTACCAATAACCTACAGCACAAATTTCATGAAGATCGCCTCATTAGTTGTTGAGTTATCGTGATTTTTTATATATGTTCGTTAGCTCTGACACCGTTTAAAAGTTCCGGAATCCGAACCGTTGGGCTGATTTCGCCCTTATATAGTCCGCGCTGTACTTATAGTACTAGTTAACCCTTGTACACAATTTGAATGGTCTATCCTAATTTTAAGTAACTATTTTAATAATTTCGATTATAAGCCTTTAAAACTTGGGAGGTCTGAGAGGGGTACAGACAGAACCACCACTCCAATTTATCCCAAATTAAGGGAACACGCAAGAGATAGTAAAGAACACCCTTGTGGCAAATAGGAAGCTTCTACATTTTTTCAAGTTGTATCTTTATTAATTTTAAAGATATGCTTTAAGGTCTTCGGAAATGTGTGGCTGATCCCCGACCCACTACTCCAATGGGACCCAAATTCACAAGGCACTTAGGAAATAGGAATGGGACACCCTGATACTAAATTTGGAGGTTCTATCTTAATTGGTTTCGGAATTATGCTCGTTTGGCCTAAATTCGATCAAAAAGTTCTAGGTTTTGAACCCATGGTCCAATCCCGACCTTACGCAATTCCCAAAGTAGTTTCATTACTAGTAACCTACAGGACAAATTTGATGAAGATAGCGTCATTGGTTGTTGAGTTATCGTGATTTTTTATATTTGTTCGTTTGCCCTGAAATTGATTAAAAGGTCCTGAATCCGAATCCATTGGCCGATTTGGCCCATATGCAATCCCCGCCGTACTTTCAGTCCTAGTAACCTACAGTTAAAATTTCATCAAAATAGCTCCATTATTTTTTGAGTTATCGTGCCTACGGACGGACGGACATGGCTATATCGACTCAGGCGGTCACGCTGATCACAAATATATATACTTTTCCATATCTAGCTCGCTTCCTTTAGGTGGTTACAAACACCACACCAAAGTTAATATACCCCTTTACCTATTCTATAGGTGTAGGGTATAAAAAATAATATATCCCCACTAATATATCATGTGCTTAAATTTTATATAATTAAAAATAAAAAAAAAAAAGAAACAGTCAGTCGGTGCAACCGACTTAGAAATACCCTACACCTATTTGGTTCAAATTTAAGGACATATCCATAAGTCATTTTAACACCATAAAAGCTGTTATTAATTTGATCGTAAGACATAGCTAACCAAATTAACTTTATAAAACTAAAATCAATTTCTAATTACACTATCTATCTAACCTACAGTTAAAATTTCATCAAAATAGCTCCATTATTTTTTGAGTTATCGTGCCTACGGACGGACGGACATGGCTATATCGACTCAGGCGGTCACGCTGATCACAAATATATATACTTTTCCATATCTAGCTCGCTTCCTTTAGGTGGTTACAAACACCACACCAAAGTTAATATACCCCTTTACCTATTCTATAGGTGTAGGGTATAAAAAATAATATATCCCCACTAATATATCATGTGCTTAAATTTTATATAATTAAAAATAAAAAAAAAAAAGAAACAGTCAGTCGGTGCTACCGACTTAGAAATACCCTACACCTATTTGGTTCAAATTTAAGGACATATCCATAAGTCATTTTAACACCATAAAAGCTGTTATTAATTTGATCGTAAGACATAGCTAACCAAATTAACTTTATAATACTAAAAACATTTTCTAATTACACTATCTATTAAAAAATATTACAAATTCTTACTAATTTATCTATTTAAAAATATTAAAAAACAAACAAACTTGAAATAAATGAAAATATATTTATTCCAATTCAATTACAAAATGAAAAAATTCTAATTATTAAATTTTGTGATAAAAAGATAATCAAAGCATAATATATTTAATAATCCAAATTTTTAAAAATTGCAATTATTTTAAATGGTTAGTTTATATACCTAATAGAAAAGCTTACAAACGCAAAATATGCAATAAATGTATTTCTAAAATACAATTAAAAATTTACACCTTTTCATATAATTCATTTAAATATAAAAATAAATTTTACATAAATGCAGCAAGTACCTTTGAACATAGCTGAACCACTACAATTAAGTCTAGATTTCGGAGACACATAGGACATAGGAAATATATTCTTTGGCTTCGAAATTAAACTCGACCACAACCAATTCCCATGGTACTTTCATTACTAGTAACCTACTGTTAAATTTCATCAAAATACCCGCATTATTTTTTGAGTTATGGTGTTTGTAAGATATATGTTTGTTAGTCCTTGAACTTTTCAAGGGTTCCAGGACCCGAAATTATGGTACGATTTCGCCCATATGCAGTCCCGTCATACTTTCAATACTAGTTAACCCTTGTACACAATTGGAACGCTCTATCTTAATTTTAAGTTACTAGTTTTATTAATTTCGATGATAAGCTTTTACACATTGGGGGGTCTAAGAGAGGTTCTGAACTACCACTCCAATTGATCCCAAATTAGGGGGGCACGCAAGAAATAGTAAAGAACACCCTTGTGGCAAATTGGAAGCTTCTACATTTGTTTCAAGTTACTATCTTTATTAATTTCGAAAATATGCTTTAAGGGCCTAAGAACTGAGTGGCTGGTCCCCGATCCACTACTCCAGTGGGGCCCAAATTTCAAAGACACTTACGAAATAGGAAGGAACACCCTGATACCAAATTTGGAGGTTCTATCTTCATTGGTTTCGGAATTATGCTCGTTTGGCCTAAATTCGATCAAAAAGTTCTAAGTTCCGAACCCATTGTCCAATCCTCTCCGTACGTAATCACCGCCGTAGTTTCACTGCCAATAACCTACAGCACAAATTTCATGGGCTATCTTCATTAGTTGTTGAGTTATCGTGATTTTTTATATATGTTCCTTAGCCCTGACATCGATTAAAAGGTCCGGAATCCGAACCGTTGGGCTGATTTCGCCCTTATATAGTCCGCGCTGTACTTATAGTACTAGTTAACCCTTGTACACAATTTGAACGGTCTATCCTAATTTTAAGTAACTATTTTTAGTAATTTCGATTATAAGCCTTTAAAACTTGGGAGGTCTGAGAGGGGTACAGAACCACCACTCCAATTGATCCCAAATTAGGGGAACACGCAAGAGATAGTAAAGAACACCCTTGTGGCAAATTGGAAGCTTCTACATTTTTTCAAGTTGTTATCTTTATTAATTTTAAAGATATGCTTTAAGGTCTTCGGAAATGTGTGGCTGGTCCCCGACCCACTACTCCAATGGGACCCAAATTCACAAGACACTTAGGAAATAGGAAGGGACACCCTGATACCAAATTTGGAGGTTCTATCTTCATTGGTTTCGGAATTATGCTCGTTTGGCCTAAATTTTATCAAAATGTTCTAGGTTCCGAACCCATGGTCCAATCCCGACCTTACGCAATTCCCGAAGTAGTTTCATTACTAGTAACCTACAGCACAAATTTGATGAAGATAGTGTCATTAGTTGTTGAGTTATCGTGATTTTTTATATTTGTTCGTTAGCCCTGAAACCGATTAAAAGGTCCAGAATCCGAACCCATGGGCCGATTTCGCCCATATGCAATCCCCGCCGTACTTTCAGTCCTAGTAACCTACAGTTAAAATTTCATCAAGATAGCTCCATTATTTTTTGAGTTATCGTGCCTACGGACGGACGGACGGACGGACGGACGGACATGTCTATATCGACTAAGGCGGTCACGCTGATCACAAATATATATACTTTTCCATATCTAGCTCGCTTCCTTTAGGTGGTTACAAACACCATACCAAAGTTAATATACCCCTTTACCTATTCTATAGGTGTAGGGTATAAAAACAGTTGCATTCCGATTTTCGTTTGTAGTGCTCTCCACTATTTTGGTGCTGGCAATTATTATTGTTTTACTTGATTTAAATTTTTTCTTTTTTCTTACTTCAATATACTTTATTATTTTTTGCTTTAATTACTGGATATGTTTAATGTGTTATGCCTGTTTTCTGAAATTTTATTATTTCAATATAAATTTAAATATTTTCAAATTATTTAAATCTTCACCCTCTTTTTCCGCTCGCAAGTTGTAGTCAATGGAGAAAAATTTTATATTACAATTTAGTAATATATGAGGCTTAGCACGTAAATTCCATTCAGTTGAAACCCATCTAAACTCATGAAAACCAGCTATACCAGCTTTAAACGAGAATTAAGTTGTGGTGATGACACATTCCTCATCAAGGAGTTGCTTTATATGTACGATTTAACGTTTCTTTCAACACTCTTCATGATCTTAAGAGCTCCAACCCAATTTTTCATTATCCCTGGGTTAAACAACGTGTTGAAAATGCTTCAAAATTTTTATGTTTACTATACAGATCACACCAAGCCAATGAGTTGGAAAATACTGTGGCCATTTAAGAATTATCCGACACTATCAATAAAATTCTGGAAAAAAATTCCGAATGTGAGATAGCTGTAGCAGGTGATTTTAATGTCCACAACAAAAACTGGCTCCATTTCTCAAGTCACAATATCCCGGAAGGCAAACAGGTAGAATTATTATCAAACTTATTCCTACTTTCTCAACTTCAAAAGAGCCCATCTCAAATTCCAGGACGAGATGACCAAAATGAACATCTTTTGGACTTGTTCTTGACCCCAAATCCAGAAAATTACAATATTTCTGTTAAAATCTTGATTGGAGGCTCAGACCATTGCCTTGTCAAATCAAGCTTTTCAATGGGTTAATCGCCTAACCGAAATCCTGTTCCTAAGAGGCTAGTCTGGCACTATAACCGGACCAACTGGGTAGGTCTGATTAGCTATTTGGGAGGTTTCGATTGGTCAATGCGTTTCTATCATAGGAACGTTGACTTTGCTGCTAATGCCATTAGTAAAACAATTAGGGAATGAAACTTTTTATTGCTAGCTCATATAAATCGATAAAAAACCATTCCAAATCTTGGTTTAATGATATCTGCAGGAAAGCAATCCAAAGAAGAGGATTTTCAATTAAGGAAAGCTTCTTTATAACCAAAGATTCAAATGTAAAATAATCAAGCTATCTCATTGGAATAGTTCTTTTTGGACTTTTTACTGGTTTTATCGGCCAATATCTATTATTTTGGTCTTTTTTAAAGTTATGGAAATTCTTGTTAATAAACACTTGATGAGATACCTTTACTGCAGAGGTATTTTACATGATAGGCAATATGGATTTAAGAGCCAAAGATCTACAAGTGGTCTTTTGACATACCTAAGCGGAAATTGTGAAAATTATAATAAGTTTTTTCGGCCGAGCAGCAAATAACAATTTAAATTCAAAATTCTATATCGATTCTTACACTAATTCCAATTTAGTCACACTGTCTAACCATAGTATCAAAAATAAAAATAGCGTTAGTTCCTCTAATAAACTGAAATTATTCTACCACAATTGCAGAATCACTAGGACTTACCACTCTTTTGATCACCAATTTATTAAAGTTAACTTAGGTAATAATTTTTTATACCTTGGTATTGTTTACTTTCCTCCTAATTCTGACAATTCCTCATATTCGGAATTTTTCGAGATATACCAGCATGTTATATCAAATATGAATGAGGATGATTCAATTATAATTTTAGGGGACTTTAACCGTCCTTCTTTATCTTTTATTGTTGACGAATCTGATAATTTGTTACTACCAATCAACTTTCAGGACGAAATAGATTTCGATCTCATTAATGTATTTTATGGTAATGATTTACAACAAATTATCAGCTTTCCGAATAATTATTGCAAATGGTTAGATCTTGCATTCACGAATGCATATGATAAAGTGGTGGTAAAGCTCGCTGATGATTCAGAAAACCTTTTTACAAACACTCCGCATCATAACGCAATCATCTTCGAATTTTCTACTGCTATACCTCTTTTTACCAAATCTTACAATAATATTTTTGTATATGACTTTCTTAATGCTGATTATCAAAGCATTAATAATTCTTTATCAGTCATCAGTTGGGACGACCTGTTAACCGAACAGGATATTGATTTGATTATCTCTCAATTCTATGCAAAGCTATTTGAGATAATTAACTCCTTTGTTCCTAAAATTCGCAAAAAGGACAAGATAACCGAACCTTGGCTGAACAGTGAACTTAGGACATTGCATAACCAACGCAATAAACTATACAAAATAATTAAAAATTCAAAAGAACCTAATAATGACTTATTAAACAAGTACAAGGATCTTGCTTTTGAATTTAAACAAAAATATAATTTGGCTTATGACAGATATCTCACTAACGTAGGCAACAAATTAATTACAGATCCTAAAAGGTTTTTTGACTTCGTTAACACAAAAAGTAAAACTTACGGTTATCCAAGCTTAATGTCAAAAGACAATACATCTTCTAATTGTCCTAAAACGATCTGCAATTTCTTTGCTAAATCTTTTCAAAAAGTTTATCGTCCAAACGAGTCTCCAATTAATTTCGATTTCTCTAACTTAATTAATAATTCAAATCCTATTATTACGGATTTATATCTTTCCGAAGTTGAAATATTTGAAGCAATTACAAAACTTGATACCAAAAAAGGTATGGGACCTGACCTGATTTCACCTACTTTTTTATTCAACTGTGTCAGTTATCTCACTTATCCGCTTCATTTTATCTTTAATAAATCTCTTTCATCAGGTATTTTTCCTCTTTTCTGGAAATCCTCTTATCTAACCCCTATCTACAAAAAGGTTGATAAATCATACGTCGAAAATTACCGTAGTATAGCTATTCTATCAACTATTCCAAAGTTGTTTGAAAAAATTATTGTAGACAAAATTACACCCATCATAAATACAAAACTAAACGAACAACAACAATGGATTTAGAAAAGGTCGTTGCACAACAACAAACCTTTTAGTTTACACTTCTGAAATCCTTAATGAAAGGGAAAATGGTCACCAAGTTGATGCTATTTACACGGACTTCGGCAAAGCATTCGATCGTGGTGATCACAAAATTCTACTAAACAAACTTGCAACATTAGGAATTTCCGGCCCTTTTCTTTATTGGATATTCTCCTATATTACAAATAGGACGCAAAATATCAATGTTCAAAGATTTTTCTCGGACTCAATCAATGTTACATCAGGAGTACCGCAAGGTAGCCACTTGGGTCCACTCTTGTTTAATATATTCATTTCCGATCTTTCTAGTAAACTTTCCGGTGTGTCACATGTTGCATTTGCTGATGATCTCAAGATTTATCATGTAATTAAAAAGAGTTCCGATGTTGAACTATTTCAGACAAATCTCAATAATCTGCAAGAATGGTGCTTCTCTAATAAGTTAGAACTAAACATTGAAAAATGCAAGGTTATAAGTTTTACACGTAAGAGATCTACCATTACTTTCGGCTATAAAATAAATAATGTAAACCTTGAAAGAGTTAAAAATATTACCGACTTAGGGATCCTGTTGGATGAAAAACTGAACTTCCATCTTTATTATGAGTATTTCTGGGGCAAATAAAATTCTCGGGTTCATAAAAAGAAGAGCTAAAGAATTCAGCAACATCGCTGTAACTAAAGCTCTTTATTGTTCCTTAGTACAATCTATTCTTGAATATGGTAACATTGTGTGGGATCCCGCATTTCAAATACATTCTGATAGAATAGAATCCGTGCAAAAGCAATTTCCTTTATTTGCTTTGAGAAATCAATATAATCTTAGAGATTATTCAATTCTGCCTAGCTATCTCGTAAGACTTAAATCATTAAATATCTTAACTTTATCCTCACGCAGGCAAATTTTTTATTCTTGCTTTACTTTTGACGTCTTAAGAAAAAACATTGACGTTCAGTTTTTAGCAGGTAATTTTAAAATAAATAATGGGGGCAGAAATACGAGAAGCGCTAAATATTTAGTTGAAAATACTCATAGAACTGAATATGGAAAAAAATGAACCAATAAACAGATGTTGCATTACATTCAATAAACACAGTCATCTTTTTTCAACACAAATTTCTAGATACACTTTTAAACGTAAATTAAAATTAAAATTTCTTAATGACCTACGACAATAATTTTAACCTTCAATATATTATACTCATATTACACTTCAAGTTCACATAATTTTATAATTCTATAATTTAGTTATTTTTGTTTTTTTTTTACTTTATAAATTGCATTTTAACTGGGTTTTCGCTATGTATGCATTTTTTACAATCTACAAAAAAAAAAAAATAAATAAACTTTTGATTTTTATGTATTTAAATTTATGTTTTGTAATCAAATTTCATGTTAATTTTAAGTTTTAGCTATAAGATTTTTTTTTGTAAAAACCTTGTTTTGGTTCAAAAATAAAATAAAATAAAAATAAAATAAAAATCCTAACACCATTATTCGCTATTCTGGTGAATCTGAGGTTGTTTCTCTAGATATATCAAAGGCCTTTGATCAAGTATGCTATTCTTTTTTTTTTTGAATAAATGTCGAGCAATTGGTCTTGGTATTCCTTTCTGTAAATAGATTGAGATTTTTTTTCGAATCTTCGTATTCGTGTCGACAGTTTTATGGCTGAAGGTTTTGAAATAAACGCTGGCATCCCACAAGGCTCCGCATTATCACCAATTCCTTTTTTGATTTTTATTAACAACTTACTCTCCTCTACCCTCAATCTAATCCATAGCTTCGCCGACGGCAGCACTCCAGCGGCATTCTATGATTTACTTCAGTCAAAATCAGTTCAAAAAGAAGTATAATGGTTAGTTTAGTTAACCATGGCTTAGCTAAAATAGCTGATTGTGTAAAATTAATAGAGCTGAGTTTAAAACTTCAAAAACTTAAAGCTGCTTGATTTCCTGGAAGCGATATAAGTTAAACCCAATTTTGCGTTATTGAGAAATGAACTTGTTATTTGTCCGTTTCATGAAAAGTTATAAATTTGAAGCCCTATTTGTTAGAGCATATTTTTGCTTATTTCGTCTGTTATAGCATACTAGGTAATACCCGGTGCGCGTTCCTGCGCCTCTCAATGGAGGTTTAACTGAAGTTGATGTTACTGCAAAAAGTTAACACAAAAATTACACGCGGTTATCACATGTAAATTTTAAAATGTATGAAAGCAATCTTTTTAAAACGATTTTCAGTACAAAAGAGAGTGCGGTACGGGTAACATCTACTCGTAATACGTTAACATATTCCTTTTTATTTTTTTTTTTCAAACACTTTGCATATTTAAAATTCAAGACATTAAATAGTACACTTAATAAATATTAAAACAAATATAAATTTTATTTTATTTTACTAGCAAATTATAAATTTTCGTAAATTAAAAAAAAAAAAAAAATTACTATTAATTGTTCAAAAATTAATTTTATATAAAATTTCTCCCAAAATGGGAGAAAAAAACCAAAACTCTATACCTAACGGTTCTAATAATAATGAATCAGACAATATCAAATTTATTATTGGAAAAGAATTAAAAAATACGAGTCCGAAATATTTAGTAGTAACAAGAAATGATGCAAATTTGTCGATGCAAACAGTATCACCTTTTTTAATTAAGAAAACAATTGACGCAATAGTAGGAGAGGTTGAAAAGTGTCATAAATGCAGAAATGGAACACTGCTTATACAAACCAAAAATTTAAAACAAGCAGAAAAATTAATTTCATTAGTATCATTTCATGATATTAATGTTACTGTATCAGAACATAACACGTTGAATTATGTTAAAGGTGTTGTATTTAATAGAGACTTTATTTACTTGTCCGATGAAGAAATATTGAGTGAATTAAAAAGTCAAAAAGTAATAGAGATAAGGAGATTTAATAAAATTATAGAAAACAACAAAATACAAACCGGTTTATTTACATTAACTTTCAATACATGCACTTTACCAGAAAAAATAACAGTAGGTTATGAAAAAATACATGTTCGTCCATTTGTACCATTACCTACAAGATGTATGTATTGTTTAAAATTTGGACACATTAAGACAGTATGTCAAAAGAAAAAAAATTGTTCAAATTGTACAAATGAGGTTCATGTAGAAGAAAATGAAAAATGTATTAAAGAAGAAATGTATTAATTGTAATGAAAAACATGACGCTTTAGACAAACAATGTAAAATTTTCTTAAAAGAAAAAGAAATTCAAAGAATAAAAATAATAGAAAAAGTAGATATGAGGGAAGCCGTTCGAAGATACAAAATGAGGAATCCCGAATTCAGTACAAGTTTTGCTCAAATAGCCCAAGTTAAAAAAAATTGTGGTTGTAAATGTTTTTGCTCTGAAAAAACAGAAGAAAATAAAGAAATAAATAATATAAAAACTCAATCACCTACAGCAACATTAGAAATAGATGAGTTCAAAAAAATAAGTGATACAAATATAAAGAACATGAACATTAAAGAAATCCAAACAGAAAAAAACGGCAAAGTAACTTTATATCCAAAAAAATTAACGAAAAGACAAAAGAACATAATAAAAAGATTAAATAACAAAAAAATTAAAAGAAATAATAACAAAGGGTTAGAGGAAGATGATAGTTGTGAAAATGTTTCAATAAACTCCGATGAACACCCCACAACACCACATAATACAATGGAATTGTGATGGGTTTTACAGTCATTTTGAAGATTTCAAAATGTTAGAAAATAAGTATAACTCTTTCATTTTTTGCTTTCAAGAAACTAAATTCAAATATAATCATAGCCCAAAAATAAAAAATTATAAGGTTTATTGTAATAGTGTCATATCAGATTCGATATCTCATGGAGGTGTCGCTACGTTTGTTAACAATATGTTTGATTCTGAAGAATTTAAAATACAAATAAATATTCAAGCAATAGCAGTAAAAATATATTACCCCACAAAGTTTATTATTTGTAATGTATATATTTCCCCAACAGAAAAAATTTCACAAATAGAAATAGAAAATTTATGTAAACAATTTGACTGCCCATATATGATATTAGGAGATTTCAACGCACATAATCCTTTATGGGGAGATAAAAAGTATGATATAAAGGGTAAATAATAGAAACAATAATAGAAAACCAAAATTTGAATCTTGCTAACAATGGAAACAGTACCTTTTTAAGTCATACTCACAGAACTTACAGTGCAATAGATTTAACATTATTAACCCCAACATTACAAAATTTTTTTGACTGGTATGTCGATGAAGATCTATGCAATAGTGATCATTTTCCTATTGTTATACCTGTAATAAATAATAATTTAAAGAGTAGTCGAAGACCAAAATGGATGACAAAAAACATTAATTGGGAAGAATATAAAAATAAGGTTAATTTTCAAGTTCCTTTAAAAGATTTTAGTACGATAAACGAGTATGAAACTTATATTACAACAAAAATATTAACTGCAGCGAAAGAAGTTATTCCCAGAAGTAGTAATATAGAAAGAAAAAAGACTGTCCCTTGGTGGAATAAGGATATCAAAAAAGCTCTAGAAATGAAAAAAAAGGCATATAGAAAATATACACGAACTATGAATATTGAAGATTTTAAAAGTTATTTAATTGAAAAAAGAAAGACGCGTAATTTAATAAGAAATACTAAAAAAACATGTTTTGAAGAATTTGTAAGTTCTATCAGCTCAAAAACACCAGCAGCAGATGTTTTTGATAAAATCAGAAAAATTAATGGAAAAAGCAGAAATAACAATATTACGGCTATTATTAAAAATAATATGATTATATCTTCCACTCAAGACATATGTGAAGAAATAAATCAAGCATTTGCAAAGGTATCCTCAAATGAAGCTTATTCAAATGAATTTTTAAAAATTAAAGAAAATACTGAAAAAAATATAGTCAACATTCCAGAAGACAACAAAAAATATTATAACAAAAAGTTCACTATAGATGAAGTGGAATACGCCTTGTCAAAATGTAACGGCCAGTCTCCAGGTCCAGATGGTGTTATATATGAAATGATAAAAAACCTATCCAAAAAAGATAAAATATATATTTTAAATTTCTATAATTATATTTGGGAAAAAAATGTTTTTCCTAAAAATTGGAAACAATCTTTGTTAATCCCCATTCTCAAACCTGGAAAAGATCCAAAGAGTGTTGAAAATTACCGTCCCATATCTCTTACCAATTGCCTATGCAAGGTAATGGAAAGGATGATAAATAGACGACTAATGTGGTACCTTGAACGTAATTGTAAAATCAATATGTATCAATCTGGTTTCCGCAAAAACAGAAGTGTAATGGATAATTTAAGCTTTTAGAATCTGAAATAATTGAAACTTTTGCATCGAAAAAATATTTAATGGCAGTTTTTTTTGACATAGAGAAAGCTTACGATACTGCATGGCGAAGAAAAATAATAGATATATTAATAGGACATGGTATGGTAGGAAATATAACCAAATTCATAAATAATTTCTTATCAGAAAGGAAAATATCAACAATACAGGGTTTGTACAAATCAACAGAAAAACCATTGATTAACGGAGTCTCTGTTCTAAGTGTCAGCTTATTTACTATCTTGATAGATAGTATTTTTAAAGAAGTTAAAGCCCCGGTAAAATGTATGCTTTATGCAGACGATCTTGTTATTTTTCTAAAAATGAAACAGTTAAATAAAATACAAAACCATGTACAAAAAACAGTAGATAAGTTAAGTAACTGGTGTGGACAAATAGGATTTAAATTTGCAGTAAATAAAACAGCAGCAATGATTTTTACAAAAAGAAAAAAAGCTGTAACAACACCAATTATTAATATCAACAATACAAGCATTAAAGTTGTGAAGAGACAAAAATTTTTAGGTATGATTTTAGACTCCAATCTAACATGGAAATGTCATATTAAAGAAATTAAAGCAAAAGCGTCAAGAAGCATGAATCTTCTCAAAATACTTTCTAACTCAAGATTTGGTTCAGATAGAAAAATACTTTTAAGAATTTTAAATACAATAATTTTACCAATTATTGATTATGGGTCTTGCATTTATAACTCAGCGAAGCCAACTGACCTCACAACTTTAAACAGCGTTTTTAACACAGGAATAAGACTAGCAACAGGTGCATTTAGATCCAGTCCTGCTAGCAGCTTAGCAGTTGACGCAAATATGGCTCCTTTAGAATATAGAAGAATGAAGCAAACCCTTAGATATGGATGCAAATTAAGGTCATTCAAAAATCACCCCCTTTTATCAAAACTGAAAAATTAGGACAGTTTCAATAAACTTAAAAATAATTCAAATCATCTCCAACCATTTTTCGTAAGATACAAAAATTTTTTGAAGTCAATGAACATTTCCTTTAATATTAAATACAATAATAAAAAAATAACAAGCTATCCGCCATGGCTTATAAAAAATATTAAAATAGATACAGACTTAACTAAATTTAAAAAGGAATCTACTTCTCCAGAAAACTATAGACATCTATTTTTTAGAAAAAATCAATACTAAATACGAAAACTATGAAAATTGTTCACAGATGGTTCTATGCAAAATTCAGAAACTGGATGTGCTTTTAAGCATTTAAACTATACACAAAAATTTCATATTAACAAAAGTTCTAGTATATATTCAGCAGAATTATATGCTATTTATAAAGCAGTTGAATATGCAATTCAAAACATTCAACAAAACGAAATTTTAATATGTTCTGATTCTTTAAGTGCTATACAGCGCATATCACAACTCTACTCAGATCATCCAATTATAATGGATATTAAAGACTTAGTATTTCATAACATGCAGAAAGAAATCACTTTTATGTGGATACCAAGCCATATTGGTATAAAGGAAAATGAAGAAGTGGATGCATTGGCAAAAGAATCGATAGCGGAACCACTTGACAGAACATACAAACATATTTTTACAGATTATAAAAATATTATAAATAAATTCATATTAAAAAAATGGAATGAAGAGTGGACATGCATATCAAACAATAAACTAAGAGAAATTCAAACCGATGTAAACAAGAATCCCTACAATACTATATTATCCCGAAGAGAATCTATTATATTATCCCGATTGAGAATTGGGCATACAGCTTTAACACATAAATATCTTTTTGAAAAAACCACCCAGCCTATTTGTGATAATTGTGAAACCATTTTATCTATTAAACATATTTTTGAAGAATGTTGTAACCTTGAGGAATATCGAACAAAATATAAAATAAACCTCAAAATATTAAAAAGTCAAAATATTAAAAACATTAAAAAATTTTTATATGAGGTAGATATATGCAGCAAAATTTGAAATAAGTATTAGTTTATGCATATACTACTTAATTAAAAGACAAGAAGTAAAATTTACGTTAGATTTAAATTTCTGTTCATTTTTTGTTTTATATAAAGTTTAGTTTATATTTATGTTATAATTAAAGAAAAACCGTGTACTATAAAAGGGCCTGATTAAATCCAAAGCGGGTTCAAAGGCCAATAAAAGTTATTAATAAAAAAAAAAAAAAAACGATGTTCTAGGATTATTCTAGTAATTTTTGAAACTTTCTGTAATTCAAAGCAGTACAAACTACTTTCCAAAATTTGACGTAATTTACTTCCAAAAAATTTTTTTTGACCAAACGTAGGACCGACTATTAACAGACTCAACTCCATTTTGAAGTTGCTTCACACATAAAAAAATTGAGGTCATCCGGTCAAATCGTTTCTAATTTAGAGTAAAGTATTGAAAAAACCTATAAAAAGCTGTTTGGCCGCAATGGGTTAATGCAACTCAACAAAACTTTTTTAGGGCTTTCTTTTAAGCCAAAGCAGAATTTCGTAAAATCGGACAAAATTTGGACCCAAAATTTTTTTTGACCACCCGTCGGCTCGACATGGGTTAACAAATTCCAAAACTATTAATAGTGTCAACTCAGTTCTCACAGGGGAGCACGTATACAAAATTTGAAGAAAATCGGTTAAACCGTTTCTAATTTAGAGTTAAGTATTGAAAAAACCTATAAAAAGCTGTTGGGGCGCAATGGGTTAATGGAACTCAACAAAATTTTTTTTGGGGCTTTCTTTTTAGTTAAAGCAGAATTTCATAAAATCGGACAAAATTTCAACCCAAAATTTTTTTTGACCACCCGTCGGCCCGACATGGGTTAACAAATTCCAAAACTGTTAATTGTGTCAACTCAATTTTCAAGGAGCATCACGTATATAAAATTTGAAGTCAATCGGTCAAACCGTTTTCATTTTAGAACAAAGAAGTTTAAATACTTGCACCACAGCCCCAACTTGGCGGTCCGTCAGAGCAAAATTTTTGGGCCACGATTTCTTTCCGTACCCAAAAACCTCTATATACAAATTTTCATGAAAATCGGCTGGGAAGTTTAGGAGCCAACTCGTTACATACAAACAAACAAACAAACTTTCGCTTTTATATATATAAATTTTAGCATATTTTAGCATATTTTTGCATAAATGGCATATTTTAGCATTTTTAAACGTTTATTGAAAATTTTGCAGAATAAATTTTGTTTTTTAAGAAATTATTTTAAATAATTTTGTATTCATAATTTACAAAAATTTCAAGAATGTTTCAAATTTCAACAAAATGGAAATTAAAAGTACCTACGCTTACAAACAAAAAAGTACTTATTACGCTTACAAATATTAAAGTATGCGTCACGCTTACAAAACGACAATTTTAATATAGAATCAATTTTACTTTTTGTGTCAGATGCGGCATTCTATATGGTAAAAGCTGCTCGAGCAAAAGGTCACACATATCACTTGTGTCACTCATAAACTACATCCCATTTGTTAGCAAATTTAAAGCTCATATCCTGAAGTCGATCGTCTTATAGCAAATATAAAAAACGTTTATTTAAAGGCTCCATCAAGAGCGCAAATCATTAAAAATATGGAGCCAGAATTTCCTTTCTACCCCAACCAATAGCCACGAGGTGGGGAACTTGGGGAAAATTTCAAAATGTAAATGGTGAAATAGCTATGTCATAGACTATAATTTGATCAAAAAACAAAGACTATAATTTGATCAAAAACCATTTTCTACTAAATTAAATACACATCCAACAAAATTGAAAAACAAATTACTACTAATGAAACTATATCATAAAAACTTGCTCCTTTAACGTCTGTGAATGTAGAAAGAAGCTTTTCGATGTATAAAAACGTTTTACGAACGAATAGACAAAGCTTTTTATTCCAAAATTTAAAAGAAATGTTTTTTATATATTATAACCAAAATTTTAATGAATTGAGTAATACAAAATATTAATTTTTTATTAAGTTAGATTTTTTTATGTTTAAGTTATTTATTTTGAATTTGACTGAATTCTGAAATGCTTATTATTTTTATTTTTCTAGGATTTATATTTTATTTTATGAAGTTAAATATTATATCTTTTTAGCACATTTTCAAAAAATTTTGTAAAATGTGCCTATATAGTTTCACTCTGTCCGTCCGTCCGTCCGTCTGTCCGTATGCTTACAAAAACTTTTACATCGTTTGAAATAGAGTAAAGAAATTTTAACCATGGGTAGTTTTCGCAAAAAAAATAATTTCGTAGAAGAATTTTTTTCTGTAGCCCCACCTGTTACGAGGCTACAGCCCCCCAAAGTTGGAAAAAGCTCTATATTTAAATTGTTATAACATGAGTTCTGTTATATATATTTTCAATCTGAAAACGGCAAAAGATAGCTGGTTTCATAAACTTTATAAATATTTTAAAGGCAAATATTTAGGGTTGCCATATGGTACTAAAATTTAACATTACACAAAACTCAATTTTTGCAAAATTTTTGGCCACACATATCTTCTGAACGGTTCAAGCTAGGGTTTTGAAATTTTGGGAGGAGTTAGATACTAAGAAACTAGTACGAGCCGGTAAACAAAATTTTTTTGTCAAGCCCCCTATTTAGGAGCTATAAGGACTCGAAAATTGAAATTTTGCTATTTTTAAACACCTGTAACTTGAATACCTGTCTAAATTTTTTTTTAGTGATATACAAAATTCAAAGCTCTATAATTATATTTTAATATGTGTCAAAGGTTTTTCTTTATTTTGAAGGGTGACAACGCTACAGCCCCTGCAAATTCCAAAAAAGCCCTATATTTAAATCGATATAACAAGAGTTCTGTTAGGTTTATTTTCAATAAAAAAAACGGTAGAAGAGAGCTGCTTTTATAGGCTTTACAAAAATATGTCGCTTAAATGTATAGAGTTGCCATACGGTACTAAAATTTACCATTATATAAAACTAAATTTTTGCAAAATTTTTGGTCCCATATATGTCCTAAACGGTTTAAGATAGGATCCTGAAATTTTGGGAGAAGTTAGATCCTCAAATATTAGTAGGAGACGGTTAATAAAATTTTTTAGTCAAGCCCCTGTTTAGGAGCTATAAGGGCTCGAAAATTTAAATTTTGCTATTTGTAAGCACCTGTAACTTGAATACCTGTCCAATTTTTTTTTTATTAATATACAAAATTTAAAGGCCCAACATTATATTTTAACATATGTTAAAGGTTTTTCTTAAATTTAAAAGCTGTTCCTTAAATTGAAGATAATGTCTCTCAGTTTTACCCATTTTTTCTTAGATTGTATAATTCTAAGTAAAATTCCAAATTTTTGTGGAATTCACAATTTAATTCCTAGAACCTAAAAAAATGGAGGGGGACGGAGGGGGGGGGGGGAGTTAGATGAAGTTAGATCCTTGAGAAACTTGGCAACGTTTCCCATTGAAGGGCTATAACAACTTTAAATTAAAAACTTTACTGTTAGCAGTAAATTTTATAAGTAAGCAGTAACTATTTCCAAGTAAATATTTCCAAAGTTAAACTTAGTATGTAATACAATATAAATTTGAAAATGTGCTTTTTTAAAAACCCTTGGTTTTTTTTTCATCACTTGTTTTTTTTAATTATGAATGAATTAAAAAAACAATTTATTTTACAATTATCCACAAAAATGTTTAAATAAATGAACGAAGTTCGGATCGAAAAGTTTTATATGTGTTATTTCTCTAATTTTTTAATTGTTTTTTTCTTAAAACCTTAAATTATTAATTTCTTTTCTTATAGGCTACTAGCAGATTTACCCGGCGTTGCCAGGGAGCGTGCAAATTTCAAAAAAGCTAGTTTCGGCCATTTTTTCGAAGTACTGCTTTGGTTTAAAAGAAAGCCTCAAAAAAATATCTGTGGAGTTCCGTTAACCCGTTGCGGCCCAACAGCTTTTTATAGGTTTTTTCGTTACTTTGCTATAAATTAAAAATTGTTTAACCGATTGACTCCAAATTTTGTATATGTGTTCGTCTTTGATAATGGAGTTCACTCTATTAACAGACTTGGAATTTGTTACTCTTTGCGCCCGACAATTTTTTCAAAAAAAAATTTGGAAAGGATATTACGTCCAATTTTGCGAAATAATGCTTGGTCGAAGTTTTAAAAACAGGTTTGTTCAGTTGCGTTAACCCATTGTGGCACAGCAGCTTTTACAGATTTTTTCATTACATTACTCTTAAGCAGAAACGGTTTGACCACTTGAATGTAAAAATTGTTTGGGTACATGTATATACTTATCATTCCTACGATTATTCAATAAAAAAAATTTTGTAACTAAATTACGTCAAATTTTTGTAAGTAGGTAAAACTTCTTTGTTAGGGAAATTTAAAAAAAAAATGGTTTGTCGAGTTCTTTTAACCGATTGCGAAACAAAAACTTTAAAAAACAGTTTGCAAAACAGTTTTAACGATTATCTCTAATTTTTCTATACGTTTTTCTTCTGCTTCTTGACAATTTGGTGCTGCTTGAATTTTTATTGTTATTATGTAATAATTATGGAAAGTTTCAAATGAAATTTGATAAATTTGTTGAAAATGCCTAAAATACTCGTTTTAGAAAAATTGCTTTATTACATTTTAAAATTAACATGTACACCATTCTGGTGTTAATTTTTTCAATAACATCAACTTAAATTAAAACTCCATTGAGAGGCCAAAAGGCTACACTAAATTTGTCATTATGTCATTATACTAAGTAAATAGCAATTTACTTGAATTGCCAGCGCTTGAATAAAATATAGTCGATGGTTTAGAAATGGTTTAAAAATCTGCTTTTCAACTTATATTTTGTTTTGTAATTATCTGAAAGTTCTACTACGCTCTTCCTCGTTTGTTTATAATTTTATGAGAGAAATGTAGGCTTCTTTCTTGGAAAAACTGTTTTAAAATACTATGTATTTAAGCATAATATATACGAAATCGATTATTTTTTTATTTTAAGATTTTATTTGAAGAAAACTGCAATTTTACACCGAAATCTTGTTTTAAAAAACAACAACTGCAAAGTAGATAAAAAAGAAATACTTACGAAGAAATGTAGAGAAGGAATATGTTACGTTATTTAAATTCAAAGTTATTATTATTCGGATTTTTTATTAGCTTTATTTTTTTTATTATTAATATTATCTCATTTAGCTTTTGCACTATTTGAGACTATTTGAGAGCAAAAATATTAGTCTTATTAATTAAGTGAGCTTTTGGAATAAAGGTTAACTTGCGTTAATACCAAAAATTAAAAAATTTTAGTAAATCATTGTGCAAAACGCGTAAACAGGACAAAACCAAATTAACCCTGTGGGTTTTTATAATTAAATGCTGATATAAAAATTTTCAATAAAATCCTTTTAATCGTTTAAGCAAATGAAATTTATAGAAAAATTCAAGGAGCCGTCGTGGAAAACGGATTAATCGAACTTAATCCTAAAACTTTTTACAGCCTCTCTTTTGGACTGCAAAATCAACCTGTAAAATTGGATACAATTTTTTTGGAAGATCGGCAGGACGAAATTGGTTAATTCATTCCAACCAAATTTATACAACAAATTCCGGTTGCTAAGAGGAACATTTGTGCACAATTTCAATTCAATCGGTCAAACCGTTTTGAATCAACATCAAATTTTGGCGCTTTCGTGTCCAAATGTGTTAACCGAACTCAACAAAAAATTGTGCCAGACTCTTTTTTCGACTGCGAAACCACCCTGTAAAATTGGACACAAATCGGAAACACAAAATTTTTTGGAAGCACGGCAGGTCGAAATGGGTTAATTTATTTAAACCAAATTTATACAACTAATGCCAGTTGCTAAGGGGAACATTTATACAAAATTTCAAGTCAATCGGTCAAACCGTTTTGACTCGACATCCAAAAAACGAAAAAGCTTAAAACGGCTCTGGAGCCGCAACCTGTTGACTTATAAAAATGGGATAGAGCGTATGTTACCCTCCGGGCTCTCAGAACTATAACTTTAAAAGTTTGTGACAATCGGACCAGTGGTTTTCATGTGAATCCTGGACAAACAAACAAACAAACAAATTTACTCCTTTGTATATTAGATAAAAAGCTGGTTCAAAAAAAGGAAACTCTTTTTTTATATTTTTGCTGAAAAGAGCATATTTTAAGGTTGTTAAGAGCATATTTTAAGTGCTAATTTCCAGTTTTAAATGACATATTATAAGAGCTTAAAACGTGTTTTTAGAGCATATTTTGGTTACTCTGGTAATGACACTTGCTCTATTAAACTAAAGTCAATTATGCCTCCTCTTAAACTATTCCCATGTAACACCAGAGGAGTAGCAAGTGCTCATTACTACACTGTAGAAATTCCAAGATGGTTTAAAACTCATTATGGACACTCATTTGCCATGAGGACTGCTAAGATGTGGAGCATGCTTCCATCTAATGTGTTCCCCTCTGTTATACTGACCCATACTAAAACTTTCAAAAATTCAAAAGGAATCTTTTCAGATTTATTTCCAATCTACCCACAATTTCTACTTGATATCCTATTTTCCTTCCCTTTCCAGCTTGCAAAATTCACCTCTAAATTGTCCGAACGTAAATCATTCCAAAACATTATAGTTCCTTTATCCTACATATGTAGTATCAGAAATATAAACAACAAATTAAAAGGTATGGGATAGAAAATTATTATAAGTTGGTGTGCATTGTTAAATTTTTGGTTAGACAATTTTCAATGTCAAAAAGAATCTAAAATAAAATAAAAAAAAAATATTTTTTTCAATATATATACTTTTATTTAAGTACAACCAGCCCCTAAAAGATAGAAAATAACAAAATGATGGTAGTTATTAGTTCTTTTAATGTTTGAAAACTTTTAAGCTTAAAATTTTTAAAATTTTTATTGACCAAAAATTGATGGCAGATCATTTCATTCAAAAGTGTTGAAATATAAGAGTAAATTGCTGAAATGAAAGACTGTTCTTCTTTTTGTTAAAATTAATCCAGTTTAAAAGTTTTCAAAAATTAAAAGAACTAATATCTACCATCATTTTGTTATTTTCTACCTTTTAGGGGCTGGTTGTACTTAAATAAAAGTATATATATTGAAAAAAATATTTTTTTTTATTTTATTTTATAGGTACTTTTTAGTTTTATTTCAATTTATTTCCACTTAAATAATTTGACAATTTCCAAGTTGGATTCAATTCACTAGTAATTATAATCGGTTTATCTATTAATCTATATATATAAAAATGAAAGTTTGTTTGTTTGTTTGTTTGCTTGTTTGTAGCGAATAGACTCCTAAACTGCCCAGCCGATTTGTATATAGGGGTTTTTGGGTACGGAAAGAAATCGTGGCGCAAAAATTTTGCTCTAACAGACCGCCAAGTTGGGGCTGTGGTGCAAGTATTTAAACTTCTTTGTTCTAAAATGAAAACGGTTTGACCTATTGACTTCAAATTTTGTATCCGTGATGCTCTTTGAGAATTAAGAAGACACTATTAACAGTTTTGAAATTTGTTAACCCATGCCGGGCCGACGGGTGGCCAAAAAAAATTTTCGGTCCAAATTTTGTCCGATTTTACGAAATTCTGCTTTGGCTTAAAAGAAAGCCCCAAAAAAAATTTTGTTGAGTTCCATTAACCCATTGCGGCCCAACAGCTTTTTATAGGTTTTTTCAATACTTTACTCTAAATTCGAAACGGTTTGACCGATTGACTTCAAATTTTGTATACGTGATGCTCATTGAGAATTGAGTAGACATTATTGACAATTTTGGAATTTGTTAACCCATGTCGGGCCGACGGGTGGTCAAAAAAAATTTTGGGTCCAAATTTTGTCCGATTTTACGAAATTCAGCTTTGGCTTAAAAGAAATCCCCAAAAAAAATTTTTTTGAGTTCCATTAACCCATTGCGGCCCAAAAGCGTTTTATTGGTTTTTTCAATACTTTACTCTAAATTCGAAACGGTTTGACCAATTGACTTCAAATTTTGTATAGGTGATGCTCCTTGAGAATTGAGTTGACATTATTAACAGTTTTGGAATTTATTAACCCATGTCGGGCCGACGGGTGGTCAAAAAAAAATTTTGGGTCCAAATTTTGTCCGATTTTATGAAATTCTGCTTTGCCTAAAAAGAAAGCCCACAAAAAAATTTTATTGACTTGCATTAACCCATTGGGGCCCAACAGCTTTTTATAGGTTTTTTCAATACTTAACTCTAAATTAAAAACGGTTTGACCGGTTTTCTTCAAATTTTGTATACGTGCTCCCCTGTGAGAATTGAGTTGACACTATTAACAGATTTGGAATTTGTTAACCCATGTCGGTCCGACGGTTGGTCAAAAAAATTTTGGAATCTAATATTGTCAAAATTTGCGAAGTACTGCTTTGGCTAAAAAGAAAGCCTCAAAAAAATTTTGTTTCGTGATTTGGAAGCAAATTACGTCCAATTTTGCGCAATACTGCTTTGCCCAAAGAGAAAGTGTAGTTCCGTTAACCCAGTGGGGCAAAGTGGCTTTTAATAGATTTTTGCGTTACTTAACTCTAAATTAGAAACGATTTGACCGGTTTACCTCAAATTTTATATGTGTTAAGCAACTTGAAAATGGAGTTGAGTCTGTTAACAGTCGGTCCTAAGATTGGTCAAAAAAATTTTTTTGCAAGTAAATTACGTCAAATTTTTGAAAGTAGTTTGTACTGCTTTGAATTACACAAAGTTTCAAAAATTACTAGAATAATACTAGAAAAATCGTTTTAAAAAGATTGCTTTCATACATTTTGAAATTGTAAACCGTATGTAATTTTTGTCTTAACTTTTTGCAGTAACATAAACTTCAATTAAACGCCATTGAGAGGCGCAGCAACGCGCACCGGGTATTAGCTAGTTAATTATAAATTATTAAAATAACCCTATTAGTAAATTTATCTAAATTAATTTAAATTTTAATAAACAGAATGACAAATATGTATAGACATTATGGATGGGTGGCACAGTGGTTAGAGTGCCAACCTTTCATGCGAAAGGCCCCGGGTTCGAATCCCAGTGAAAGTGAAAAAACTTTTATCTGGTTTTCAACTTGACTCAGCTACCATTCGCCTTTGGGTTCAAATTAATGGCTTAATTAATAATTAATAATTATATATCTTTAATAAAAAATACATAAATATAACAATATAAACAAATACAAAATGTAAACAAATAACTCAATTAAATAATATAACTCACTGATATAGAATACCATATAAATCTAATACAAAATATTACAATATAAACAAAAATAGAACTGCATTTATTGAAAATCTAAGACATTTCTACATGTTATAAGGCGTAGTACTATCTCATGTTTAAATTGTATGTGGAATTCATTTGATCAGTTCTAATATATGAATATATATCCCCTGTTCCGACATGCACAAATATAGTCAGGCTGTTTAGCCTATCACAGTGAACAGTTAGCACGTAGAGGTGCGGGCAAAAAAAAAATATTCTCAGATGCTGGAAAAGTGATATAAAAGCGTTATAAGTATTTGATCAAATCTGTATCATGTTGGTTATAGAAATCTTAAATTGTTTAGTATTTGGTAGGTTTCCTTAAGACTTAATACATTTCTATACATATTATGTTCCACGTGTAGTAGGTATAACAGATACATATATCTACCTACTATTAATATCTATGTAATATGTTTTCAAAATTACTGCGAAATTTTTTCTCAAAACTATTTCAAAAAATATTTCAAAAATTAGTTGCCAACATTCGTCAATTAATACTTTTACTTATGGCTTTGAATATACATATAATATTTTCAATTTTAAAGAAACTTGGTAGGTATATATGTAATGTATCTATACAAATATTCAAATTTTATATGATAGTAATTCTTATTATAATACCCATAATCAATAAAACATAATATATACATATACCTACCTAGTCTTTTGTTTAATTCTTTAATATTTTTTTTTCATTAACACAAACATATGCTTATAACAATATGACATTAACATGGTAGTATATCTATTAGAAATATTATTTTCATTACATAATATTATACAACATAAACCAAAAACAAAAAACGCTCACACATATTCATGTAAGATTATTATTAATACATATTTATTATCTAGCTAACACAAAATGCAAATACACTTACATTAGACACATTATATGTATACTTAATTACTATAATAATATAAATATATTGTATTTACTAAAACTAATCATTTCACAACCGTTACAATTGTATTACGCAGTGTACTTCGAATCGAAAAAAAAACACATACACAAACCGAAAACAAAAACAAGTAAAGAAACAGTCAGTCGGTGCAACCGACTTAGAAATACCCTACACCTATTTGGTTCAAATTTAAGGACATATCCATAAGTCATTTTAACACCATTAATTTGATCGTAAGACAAAGCTAACCAAATTAACTGTATAATACTAAAAACATTTTCTAATTACTCTATCTATTAAAAAATACTACAAATTCTTACTAATTTATCTATTTAAAAATATTAAAAAACAAACAAACTTGAAATAAATGAAAATATATTTATTCCAATTCAATTACAAAATGAAAAAATTCTAATTATTAAATTTTGTGATAAAAAGATAATCAAAGCATAATATATTTAATAATACAAATTTTTAAAAATTGCAATTATTTTAAATGGTTAGTTTATATACCTAATAGAAAAGCTTATAAACGCAAAATATGCAATAAATGTATTTCTAAAATACAATTAAAAGTTTACACCTTTTCATATAATTCATTTAAATATAAAAATAAATTTTACATAAATGCAGCAAGTACGATTGAACATAGCTGAACCAGTACACTTAAGTCTAGATTTCGGAGACACATAGGACATAGGAAATATATTCTTTGGCTTCGAAATTAACTCGACCACAACCAATTCCCATGGTACTTTCATTACTAGTAACCTACTGTTAAATTTCATCAAAATACCGGCATTATTTTTTGAGTTATGGTGTTTGTAAGATATATGTTTGTTAGTCCTTGAACTTTTCAAGGGTTCCAGGACCCGAAATTATGGTACGATTTCGCCAATATGCAGTCCCGTCATACTTTCAATACTAGTTAACCCTTGCACACAATTGGAACGCTCTATCTTAATTTTAAGTTACTAGTTTTATTAATTTCGATGATAAGTTTTTACACATTGTATAAGAGTAGTACAAGAGAGGTTCTGAACCACCACTCCAATTGATCCCAAATTAGGGGGGCACGCAAGAAATAGTAAAGAACACCCTTGTGGCAAATTGGAAGCTTCTACATTTGTTTCAAGTTACTATCTTTATTAATTTCGAAAATATGCTTTAAGGGCCTAAGAACTGAGTGGCTGGGTCCCCGATCCACTACTCCAATGGGGCCCAAATTTCAAAGACACTTACGAAATAGGAAGGGACACCCTGATACCAAATTTGGAGGTTCTATCTTCATTGGTTTCGGAATTATGCTCGTTTGGCCTAAATTCGATCAAAAAGTTCTAAGTTCCGAACCCATTGTCCAATCCTCACCGTACGTAATCACCGCCGTAGTTTCGCTGCCAATAACCTACAGCACAAATTTCATGGAGATAGCGTCATTAGTTGTTGAGTTATCGTGATTTTTTATATATGTTCCTTAGCCCTGACATCGATTAAAAAGTCCGGAATCCGAACCGTTGGGCTGATTTCGCCCTTATATAGTCCGCGCTGTACTTATAGTACTAGTTAACCCTTGTACACAATTTGAATGGTCTATCCTAATTTTAAGTAACTATTTTTAGTAATTTCGATTATAAGCCTTTAAAACTTGGGAGGTCTGAGAGGGGTACAGAACCACCACTCCAATTGATCCCAAATTAGGGGAACACGCAAGAGATAGTAAAGAACACCCTTGTGGCAAATTGGAAGCTTCTACATTTTTTCAAGTTTTTATCTTTATTAATTTTAAAGATATGCTTTAAGGTCTTCGGAAATGTGTGGCTGGTCCCCGACCCACTACTCCAATGGGACCCAAATTCACAAGACACTTAGGAAATAGGAAGGGACACCCTGATACTAAATTTGGAGGTTCTATCTTCATTGGTTTCGGAATTATGCTCGTTTGGTCTAAATTCGATCAAAAAGTTCTAGGTTCCGAACCCATGGTCCAATCCCGACCTTACGCAATTCCCGAAGTAGTTTCATTACTAGTAACCTACAGCACAAATTTGATGAAGATAGCGTCATTAGTTGTTGAGTTATCGTGATTTTTTGTATTTGTTCGTTAGCCCTGAACCGATTAAAAGGTCCAGAATCCGAACCCATGGGCCGATTTCGCCCATTATGCAATCCCCGCCGTACCTTCAGTCCTAGTAACCTACAGTTAAAATTTCATCAATATAGCTCCATTATTTTTTGAGTTATCGTGCCTACGGACGGACGGACGGACGGACATGGCTATATCGACTAAGGCGGTCACGCTGATCACAAATATATATACTTTTCCATATCTAGCTCGCTTCCTTTAGGTGGTTACAAACACCATACCAAAGTTAATATACCCCTTTACCTATTCTATAGGTGTAGGGTATAACAAACGACTGATATAATTTCTTGTGCATCTTAAAAATTTGAAGATTAACAAGTTAGGTAGTCTACTTTTTGTATGTTCCGCATTTTATAAAACGTTGGTTCAAATTCGTTTCATGGTAAAAATTTTTTTTAATTTCAATTCATAGTTTTTTTTTTATTTAAGTACCTATTTATTTAAATTTTAAATTAATAAACTAATCGATAAAATATTAGCTTCTTAATAAAAGAAT